>NDXB01015946.1:94341-154043 GCA_002631895.1 Agapornis roseicollis
GCTCTGCGATGGGTGCTCTGCGAAGGGAGCTCTGCGATGGGTGCTCTGCGATGGGTGCTCTGCGATGGGTGCTCTGCGATGGGTGCTCTGCGATGGGTGCTCTGCACTGGAATGAAGAAAGTGGAATGGGGGAAATGTGCTCCTTTGAGCATTAGAGCGAAGTGCAGCTCAGCGCCAGCCCTGCTGTGTGCCTGGAAATCTGGGTGTTAGGTTGCTCTGGGCTTGATCAGCTTGTCCATGGGGAAAGCTGGTCACAGAATGAGAGCTGTAACTTCCAAGACCGTACAGTCATTGTGTTCTAAAGGATTTATTCCCCCAATGATAGGTTTGCATCTCAGAGGTGCAATAGGATTCCTAAAATTCTCATTGGGATTCTGAAAGGTTTCACGTGTTCAGGGTGCCAGTTTTACCACCAGTGAGCACTGCTGGACCTGCAAGACCCCAGATGCTGCAAGGGATTCTGTTGCAGAATCTTCTGACCTGGGCTGAAAAATAGGCTGAGAGAAACACTTAAAGCAAACTCAGGCTCCCTCAGTACTGTGGGCTGCTGGGCACCACTGTCACTGCCTGCTGCTCGAGGAACCTCAGCACTAACACTGAGGTTTAACACAGTGTAAACATTGCCTTGAAATACTGCATTAGTGTTTGCACTCAGCATGGCATTGTAGAGCGCTGCACCAAATGAGAGTTGAAGTCCCCATCCCTGGCTGCTATATATCAGCAAATCTCTATTTACATAATGAGTGACACAGATTTACACCAGCTGAGGGGCTGGCGTGCTGCGTTTCTGAAAGGCATTCATGAATTTCAATTTACAGAGTGCTTCATGGGGTTGATTTTCCTCCAGCCCATTGCTCCCCATTGCTCCACCCCACAAGGGAAAGCCCTCGCACACCCAACATGGAACAAAGGGAGGTGTTTATGTATAAAAACATTGCACTGCCGTTTGTCAGGCAGAGTACACACCGAGAGAGAAATGAGCTCGTTCCTGAGCCATCGTTTGCTGGACTTGGAGTTAAAGGAGAGGAGAGAGAGGGAACAAAGTTTATTATAGAAAATGAGCCCAGCCTAAATTATTTATTGTGCTTCTGCTCCAGCCGATGGGCCTGGCCCCTGCACCGCAGCAGCAGAGTCAAGGGCTTCGGTGTCAGCCAGGCTGAGTAAACAGCATGCATGTACCATCATAGCTTGCCCTGAAAAAGGGGTGTCCCGGTGTGTTGTGTGGACTCCCTTCAGCAGCGAGCCTGCTGCTGGGCTGGTGCCTTTTGCTGCTGGCTCCCTGGGCAGTGCTGTTGCTGCAGCATGGGGAGCAGCACTGTTATTCTGGGCTGGTCGTGGTGCAGCCCTTGGCTCTGCCCTGTAATTGTGGTGCGGGTCCAGGCGCAGCCCGGCTGGGCGATGGGCTGGCTGGGGCAGGGTGGAGCACGGCAGCTCCTCGCCCCCACCCTGGAGCTGGGCTCTAATTTAGTGCTTGAGTCCCTTTTCAAGAGGGAAATGTTCAGTTGAACGGGACATAGAGGGAAGGGAAGGACAGGGAACAAAAGATGCACCGAGATCTCGCTGGGAGACTGTGGGGCAGGGATAAAACACCAGGTGCTTCGGGTTGGTTGGTTGGTTGTTTAAAAATCGTCTGGTTTTTAGGGATCTTGTGTCATGTTTCTATTTCCCTTGTCCCTTTCCCACCTTAACCCAACTCCCTTTGCCTTGTGGGGTGAGTGTCTAACTTCCTGGCTCAAGGTCTGTCTCTTTGGTGCCCCTGTAGATTGTCCATAGATGTCTCTGATTTGTGGCAGGGTTTGATTTTTGCTTTTATTTGGTGCCTGCAAGGGCTGGAGGACATCAGGCAGGTCAAAGCAAGCAAGAATGAACATAGGCGCCTGTTGCTTGCCCTTCCAAGAGCTGTGCTTCTCCACAGAAGGATTTAGCATTGGTGTTTATTGATTAGGGCAGTGTCCAAGTACCTGAGCTTGAGCTGTTGGTCAAGCAGCCCTGCCTGCCTTGCCATGGGCTGAGCACCAGGGCTCCTCTTGGCCTCACTGGGATGTGGTAAGTTGTCTTGCCTTCAGCTCCTTGAGCTGGTGTGAAACTGTGATCAGGCATGCACATTGAGTAGTTGGGTGTCATCCTCATTGCATGTAGGATTGTTGGATGGATGTGCAAATTTGGATTAACTTCAACTTCTTGCCAAGCACACAACGGGGAATACAAATAATCTATGGGCTGTCTTAGGAAAATTGGTCATATTTGATTATTTATAGCTCCATCAATAGATCTTTTACTGCATGCTTGTTTCTTTAGTTGAGTTAAAGAGACTCAACTGATGTTAATCAGCACAGCTCCATGGAGATCCTCAGAGTTCTGCTGATTTACAGCCACTGACAGGATCACTCACTCCACTGTAGATAGAAGTAGCCTCATAGGACTAACAGAAGGACAGAAGAGAGAAAAATGCAATGACCCAGACGACTGAACACGTGCAGAAATGTATTTATCTTTCCACGTTTCTGTCTCGCTGACCGGAGTTATGAAGTTTCATATATGTTTTTAATAGGTTTTAGCAGACCCAACTAAACTTTGATTCCATTAACTTGGAACATTGCAAAGACTTTTATTGCTCACTCAAAAATTGCATATGGCAGACTCTGGAACTACAGAGGCCAGGATGTAGCAAGAGGGAATCACTAAGGAAGATCATGTGTGTTCCAGATGGGCTTCCACAAAATTTGCCATGGCATTGGGATGCCCACACACTCAGCACCTGCCTGTCAAGACAGGGAGCCTTTTGTATCACGACATAAACCTTTGCAACAATGACTACTTCCGCATGGACATGACTACAATGACACCATAGACATTTATTGCTATTCTTGTTTCTTGTAGGGGCCACCTGGTCGCCCGGGTCTCCCAGGAGCAGATGGTTTGCCAGGACCACCAGGGACAATGCTCATGCTGCCAGTAAGTACAAGCATTTAAATGAGTTGGCTTTGCTACTGCTTAGTGCCTGTTCTTATAGAAGTCTCCCATCTCTTTTACATCAAGGACACGTTTTCCTTGATGTAAACGATGGGTCCAGATGGTTCCCCTGGTAAATTTACCTTCTGCAAAGCACAGTAACTTCTTCATTGGGCAGAAGCACAGGGCAGCTAGGTTGAAACTTCCAGAAGGGATGAATAAGCTTAAGTGTTTGTTACTGGGCATGGTGCTGGAGAGAAGCAACTGAAGACTATTCCAAGGGCAGAACCCTTCCTCCTGCCTAAACAGTGCTTCAAAGCAGATGCTACAGTTGTAAGCACCTGAATGAAGTGATCTCTTTTGATGTCCTGTGGTTAATGTGCATTGAAGCTACCAAGTACCGAGTCAGCCTTCTTGGTCCTGGGATGCTTAAAGGAATAGGTATATTTTGTGTCTGCTTTGATGTGAGAAAACCCTCTGGAAAGCAGCTGCTGCAAATGAGCGGTTAGGTACCAAAGGGAAAGAGTCTTCAGTGAAAAACTACAGTGCTCTTGTCCGGCCTCCAAATGGGAGGGTGATACTTGTGTAGGCTCCTGGCAGGGTGCCGGGGGCAGCCCGGCCGAGTGCTCAACGTGGAGCTTAGCTGGCCATTACAATAGGTTTGTTGGTCCCTACAGTAACCAACTGTAGGCCTATAAATTGCATCTCTTTGAAGCTGCTTGCCAGGTTCATGTGGTCATGTACCTAGCGCCAGCCAAGCGAAAGGCAGAGGTGAAAGAGCTGTCCGAGTAGGTTCTGCAGCCTGGAGTCCTTCTTGCAAAACCCCAAAGGCACATGCAGTTACAGCAGGAGAAGGGTGTGTGTCCTGGGAAGTGGGCTTGTAGCTGTTGGGGGTGGGAGAGGCACAATTAAACACAAAACTCCTTCGCTTTCAAGTTTGGGAACATAAACCAGTAAAGCTTGGGGTTTTAAAGCCCTTTGTACGCCGAAGGATCCTGGCTTGAACAATAGGCCACACTCTGCTCTTTGAAGCACACTGCCATGCTTGGGAAACACAGCCTTTGCCCTGGGGCAAAGAGGCAGCTAGAGACAAATAACCCGATGCAATCCCATCTCCAGGGGTCTCCTGGCCAAAAGCATCCACATGGGGAATATCAGCCCTGTGGGAGCTTTGTGGTCTGTTCTGAAGGATGGTGTGTGAGGTCCTCACAGCCCAGAGCCCGCAGCCCCTCTCACTCTGTGTTACTTGGAGCTGGTCGGATTTGCTGTGTGGGTACGGACGTAGGGAGCAGTCGGGTTGTTCCTGTGAGCTGGTGACCCAGGAGCACAGTGGTTGATTGGATGGTCTGGAAGAGCAGCTCTGGTGTTGGGTTGGTCGCGTTGGACGGGTGTTGAGGGGTCAGGCGGGTGGGAGGGTGGAGGACAGCAACCCTGCAACCTGCTTTCTGCATCTTGTTCCATCAGTTTCGCTTCAGCGGAGGAGGAGATGCCAGCTCTAAAGGCCCTCTTGTTTCCGCCCAGGAGGCTCAAGCCCAAGCCATCCTGCAGCAGGCCAGGGTAAGTGAAGGCTGGTGGGGATGTCTCTTGCAGCTTGTGCCCGAGGAGGAGGAGCAGGATAGATGTGTCAGAGATGTCTCGCACCATCCATGGTGCTTGGGGGTCACTTTAGCACAGGCTGCTGAGATAAGCTAAAGAGCAAGATATTTCAGCCTTGAATGAACTAAAGCTCACTGGCATCTGCACCCAGCTGGGGGCACGAGCCCCTTTTAGGTTTATAACAGGGGTTTGGCTTAGCTGATGCCATTCTGGTTTCCATCCAACCCTCCTCTTACAAAGGAGTGTGACCTCATACATATTCAGGTAGAGCACAGAGTGCTGATGCCACTAGCCACTGCATATTCCCATCCATGAATGTTGCTCTGAGGTTAGTAGCAGTGGATTGTGTTACCTTGTCAGTCCTCATTTTCCTGATCCCAAGCCTGCCCACAGTTTTCCATCAGCATTTCCTTTTGCTGGGAATGTGACCAGATGAGCACTTCATGAGAAGCATCTGCTTGCTCAGGCTCTCTGGTTTTGTTCTTTGTTTTCTGCTTGTTGAAAATTGGGCCTGTAATGAGAAACTCAACGAACCGCCCTCCCCTCCCTCAAAGCCTTTTTCTCTCTTCTGGTTTTGTTGGTTCTGTTTATTTGAAGCAATGTTCAGTTTAACAAACAAACAAATCCCGGGCAGCTTCTGGGCTGGGGATGAAAAGTTGGATAGTTCCATAAAGGAGAAAACCATCTATTTCTTGGTTAACTTCAACCTATTGTTAGATAATTCCAGCTGAAAACCCTGATACCAAAGCAGAAAGGGAAATAAATTACTTCTGTGGGGAAGCTACAGGATATGGCAGGAATGGAAGAGGAATCCTGCGGGGGAAGGACATCTTATTTCCTTTTGGGGGTAGTTTTCCTTGCTATCGTTGTTAACTACATTTCCAGGTTGATTTATTCCCTTTAAATGTGGGTTTCATCAGGCAGCACTCGCTGTCCCAGCTGCCAGCATTTCAGAGCATCTCCCTTTTAATGGGGTGTTGTGAAAAGATGCCACAACACGTAGCATTTGTGCAATATTTATGTCGTTCCAAGTGCAATCGCGGGTAGGTTTTAATTACTGGAGTACACAGATAATTACAACTCTTTTAGTGTTCAATTGTCACGAGGGAACGAGTTACTTGAATGATGCTTTAAAGGGTGGACCAGCCGCATTACCCACCACAGGGATTACTGACTTGATGCATGGTTCCATGACTCCTTAATTACGGAGTTAAAAGCCCCCTGGTGCAAGTGGAATTGTTGTTCTGTCGGCAGGGTATTAAGCAGTAACAAAAACAAGGGAAAAACTCCTCCAAAGTTGAACTCTCAGGACAGTAAAGAAAGAATTCCTCCTAACCTGGACTGGGATCAGAAATACATGTGAGCGAACCCCTACAGCCTGGCCAGGCACAGTTCTGATACTTACCTTAGATGGGTTGTTGCCAAACTCATCCATGTTATTGTGTCTGTATGCGATGATGGAAAAGGGGATCTGGGCTGCAGAGGCAGATTCTCATCTGGTTTAGATGTAGGTAATTCCTCCCCCCTCTGCGTGGCAGGGTTTGTCTGTACCCACCCATGGATGCCCCATCCCTGGCAGCGTTTAAGGCCAGGTTAAACAAGGAGAGAACATGTGGTTGGTGGCACGATGGTGGCTTTGTCCCATTGCAGCAGTGAAGCAGAGATACCAACTGAGCAACGTTTCTCTTTGTGTTGCAGCTGGCGCTGAGAGGACCAGCAGGTCCAATGGGTCTGACGGGGCGGCCAGGCCCCATGGTAAGTGAATGGGCAAGTGAGCATGGAGTAGAGCCGTGGATGCTCTGGGTTACCTGCATGAATGGCTATTTCTTAACATAGGATGACCCTTCCCTCTGGCTCTGCTATGGAAAAATGTAACAAATGCTGTTCTGTGTCCAAAGGGACCCCCAGGCAGTGGAGGACTGAAAGGAGAAGCTGGAGAAATGGGACCTCAGGTGAGTCTGGGCATACTGGGCAACCAGGAGATCTGGGGGAAATGAGGGCGTGAAGCCCTGCTTTGGATGCTGTTGTGAAGGGGTGAGTCAGTAACCCAATGCCAGCTGAACGTGAGTGGGAACATCTGCTTTGCATATAAATGTACCCAAATGCAGACACGAGACATAATTTTAAGCTAGCAGTGTAAGATTCTGCAGGTGGAAGGCCTTTTCTTCCCTTCCCTTCCCTTCCGAGACATCCGTGGGGGAGTCCTGTAAATATGAGCTGGGTTGGAGTGCGAGGAGTTTGCTGATGTTTAGGAAATTGTTTCCCCAAGCCGTAAATCCTGGAATAAAGGGAAGCTCTCTAATAGTGGGGGAAGTAATTTGTCTCCACTGTGTGGAGCTGCTTGCAGGGCAAAATCTTCCTCGTGCAATTCCTGTGCAGAGATACTCAGTCCTGAGCCTTCCCTGTGTATTTTGAACCACGGGCTCTGCTTGAGGACTCCACATCCCATTTCATAGCCCTGGTGACCCAGGCAGCCCCAGCAGCGCTGGGTCCCTCTGTCATGCCTATGGGTGATGATGCAATTCTTCCTCTCTCCTTGATGCCTTGCAGGGTCCACGAGGCATCCAGGGTCCTCCCGGTCCGGCAGGAAAGCCAGGCCGCAGGGTGAGTGTCCCGGGAGCTGCGGGCCCTGCTAGGAACCGTTTCTGCTGCCAAGCAATTCCTGAGCACTGAGTGTTGCACAAGAGCAGGCTGGTGGCCAGCGGAGCCCTGCCCAGGAGCTCTCTGTCCATCCGGGCAGACACAGATGAGGATGGGAGTGAAGGGCTGGGTTGTGTGGGAGAGCTGCAAGTGCACGCTCCCCATCTTTTGTCCTCATTTTCTTTTCCTCTGTGCTGTTGAGGTTGTAGCTGCATGAACAATGGGCTGGTTTGGACAGTGCCTAGGTCTCAGTAATGCACAAGAAGGGCCCAGGCCCTGGGGGTTGCTGGAGCGGGTATAAATGGTGCTCACCTGCTCTGCCGACATCCCTGATGCTGATTTCCATTTCACACCATCCTCTGGCTCGATGGGTTGTCAGAGGAAGGAATGAGAAAGTCTGTTGTGACCCACTTCTGGCTCTCCCGAGCATATTCCAATTTGTGAGTGTAGTGATTATCATCTCTTCAAATGTGCTGGGAAATGATTATGTCAAATTAAAATCAAGAACCATGTCCCAGCATCCCCTGTAATGAAGCAGCTTTGCTGCCATGTGTCTCACACCAGGCTGAGCCTGGGATGCTCCTTCCAAACCAGACCAGCATGTTTTCCTTCCCAAAGGAAGCTGTTCTCCAGAGAGCTCTGACTTAAATAAAGCTTCACCCGGCCGCGGAGCAGAGAGCAAATGTCCCTGGGTCCTTTGTGTTGGACTTTGCTTTTCTCTGTTGCAGGGACGAGCCGGCAGCGACGGTGCCCGGGGAATGCCGGGACAGACAGGACCAAAGGTACCACCATGTATTGATGTGCTCTTGGCATCTGCATCTGCTCTTTAGCAGTGAACTGAGGGACTGTTGGCAGCAGGAGCCCACCTTGCTTGGAGGAGGTGGTTGAACTGGTGCAGGGGCTCCCTGTTTGAGAGGGAGAAGTTAGACACACACCTGGAAGGCACAAGAGCAATCTGGGTTTTCCTTTCATGTTTTTAATTGCTGGATCCTCTTAAGAATGAACTGTGCTCCCTTGGCTGCCGTTGGAGAACAAATACTTTGCAATGCCAATTATGGAAACCAAACATGAATGAGCAGTTGGAAATGTCCTAAAATACAGCGACAAAACCCCCGCCCTATGAACTGGGTGAGGAAATGGGGAAGGCGTGGTGAGGAATTTTAATGCCCTGTATTTTTATTTGAGACAAAATCCCTTCATTCAGCTGTGATCTGCTCTTATTATCAAGCAAGGAAGAAGCTGTGCCACTGAAATTGAATGCAGAGAAAGTTTGCTCAGGGAATCATGTATTAGAAAGTTTAAGTACTTTATTATGTAGATACTTAAAGCTGGAATAGATGGGGTTTTGATATATAGACAGGAGACTGCAAATCATTTATCTGGTAAAGTGCTTTAATGAGCGTCGACTGCCCTCAAAGGAGGGATGCAGGGAAGAAGGGGAAGCAAAATAACGAGCAGCACTGGGAAGGAGAAGGAGATCTGCAGTGAGCAGAGGCAGAGCGATGCTCCAGGGCCTGCCCCGGGCACACCTCAGCCAGATCAACCTGCCCTCCCAGTCCTAAAGATACACAACAGGAGGTGGAAGTGCGAACTAAACTGGTTTCTCTTTCAGGGTGACCGAGGCTTTGATGGCTTGGCTGGTTTGCCTGGTGAGAAAGGAAATCGAGTAAGTTACCTTCCACTCGTCCTCTGGCCACTGTCGGGGGTGAACCCGTGACTGGGGAGTGCTGGGAGGAGGACAGCTACTGCTGGGGCTGAGCCGCAGTGGTGCAACTGGGAGAGCATGACCGTGTCCCATCAGAGCATGTGGGGTGTCAGAGCATCCCTCCCAGGTGCAGCTTTCACAGCCCAGGAAGCTGCAGGATCCTTCTGGGCCTGATTGAAATTGGATAGGCTGGGAGGTGGGGGGGGGAAATTGCCTTAATAAAATGCAGACTGAAAAATAAAGCAAGAGGCAAACCCTGCGTTCAGACAGTGCGGTTGTGGATGGAAGTTTCCCAAAATTATAATGGGATTTTTCTCTTTATAATTAAACAAAAGGGGAAAAAACGCAAGAGGCTGGTTATTTTGGCAGGCTGTTCATGCCTCCTCTCCCTAGAGAACACAGCAGTGGCTTTATAAAGCAAGGGAGTGTTTGAACAGTGGAGATTTCATCATGATTACAAGCTACACAGGAAAGGGAAGATGGTGCCTTAGAGAGACGCTTAATCAGCCAGGAATGGAATAGCATGGCTTGGGTAAAGCAGTAACTGCAAAGCCTGAGCCTTGCTCCTGAAGGAGCTACTGCTCAGTTCCCAGTTCCCTGCCAAAGTGTTACCAGTAAATCCCATGAGCTGTTCTGGAGGGCATCAGTCTGCCCACGCTGGAGCCCACACGTGGCCCAGAGCAGATAGAGGGGAGCTGCTGCTTGGAGAGCACATGGAAAGGAACCATGAGGGCACCTTCAGCACACAGGGCAGGCAGATCCATCACCTGGTTTATCAACGTTCCCCAATGTTTTCCATTGCCAGAGTGTGTCTGCCTTCTCTGAGGTTTTTTCTCCCTTCCCTTTGCAGGGTGAGCCAGGCCCCCACGGACCCCCCGGGGCACCCGGAGAGGATGGGGAGAGGGTAAGTCTGTCTCTGGCTTGGGAATCCCTTTGAATTCAGAGCTGGCTCCTGTAAACAAGAAGCAGATGCCACGTTGGGCAGAGACGTGGCAAGAACAGCCGGTCCCCTGCTGCTGGTCCTTGTGTCCTGGGGATGCTGCAGATGGCCAGGGAGGGAGGGAGGGAGCAGGGAGGTGGGAGACAAAGTGAAAAGAAGGATTTGTGTTTAAAGATCTGCTCAGAAAAGTCAGGTTTTCTAAAAGAAATGAAGTAGCAAAAGAGAAATCCTCATCCTCCAGGTGAGCAAACATCAGCTCTGATGTTCAGAGACCCAGCGGATTGCAGCGAGGCTTGGGGAATAGGAATTCCAGACAGAAAATTAAACTGTTCCCTTCTCCTCCCGCACTGTTCAGTCAATAGTCACAGGCCTTTAGCAAAGCTCACATTAAGTGGTTGTAGGTCTAGAAGGGCTGGTGTAAGAGGAGAGATTGCAAATGCTGAAGCAGCGCCTGCGAGGAGCTTGTGGTTTAACCAGAGGAGCGAGCACGGATTTCCCCTGCTCTAATCCCCTTCCACGATGTTTCCTCTCCACCTCTGGCTGTTTGTTTCCTCTGTAAAGCACAGATAATAACGCACTCCTCGCCATGAGCTTGTGAGGAGAAATTGGTTGTGGCTGTCAATGCTTTGAAGGTGAAAAGACCCAACCCCTGTCTTGGGGGGAAGAACGAGTGTCGGGAGAACCTGAATCCTAAAGAGAAAACTAAACCATTTGAGGTGTGTGGAGAGAAGCTCCGAGGGCAGTGGCTGGAAGGAAGAGCATGGATTTCAGCAGCAGAAAAGGAGGGTTTACAAGGGCTGGCTGCTGGCATTGATTTCCTATAGGGAGCCTCAGGGTTTGGGTGATTTAAAAGCAGTTCAGGGGAAGCACCAGCTCATAACTGCTGAGGGATCCGTGGGGCATCAGAAGGAGACAGGGAGTGGAGGGATGAAGAGTTACCCCTTTGCTGCCTCTGCTTTACCTGAGGAGCTCTGATTTGGCTCACTCATATTGAGGGAGGTGCTCCCATACTTGCCTGTCAGTCAGTATGGGACTAAATGCTGTGGTTATTAACTCACATGCCCTGAGTTGTTTCTGTGCTGTCCTTTCTGTTACCAAAATCCATCTTTATAAACATCGACATGAATTACGACGTGTCCCTGCAGCAGTTCTAATCCTTGGGAAATTCTGCCCACGCAGGATTAGTCTCCAGGCTTATGAGGTCTTCCTTATGCACGGCTGCCCTTCTATTACTCCAGGGAAGCTGGTGTTCTGTGTGAATATTGTTTAACAAGAGTGAACACCTGTGATGTGCCTGAAATATAACTGCCTTGTTCTGTCTCTTGTGCCATTTCTCTCTGCGCCTTCGCTGCTGACCAGGGAGATGATGGAGAAGTTGGACCCAGAGGTCTACCTGGAGAACCTGTGAGTATCTCCTCCCTTGCCTTGATGTACAGTGGCACTGCTTTGGTCAAGGTCTTGCTATGATAACGATGGGTTTAGTGGTTCTGTGGGACAGTTCTTCTGATGCTGAGGTCCTCAGTGATTCCTTTTATGTCCTGGCAGGACTGAGCATGAGGGGACTTTGAGCTCTGAGTTCAGTGGGGTCAATATTCACCTCACAGCACAAAACCTGACAAACCTGCAGAGTCTGTGGGTGTTTTGGCCTCCACGTGCTGTGAACACGCGGCTGAGCCAGGGCTAGAGCAGGAGGGAGCTTCTTGGTGCCAGTAAGGTTCAAAAGATGCAGATGGTGTTGAGCAAAGCCCTCTTGACCAGCGTAACAAATGCTTTCAGGGAGTTTACCACTGAAAAGAAACAGTTGGGGTGTCAATTTGAGACCCTACAAGTACTTTCTTTCCCCTAATACTGACTCTTTTTGACTTCATTGGTGATGGTAAACTCTGCTGCTGGCTGGCTGCAGATCTCTGTGTGTAGTACAGTTGCTGGGTGCTGATTTCATCCCAAATGCATTGCTTTTGTTACAAAAAGAACGTTATCTACCGTCTACCATCAGTTTTGCTTTCAGAATGGCTGATTTTGTTGTTCTAAGGTCCAGTGTGGTGGCCTGAGAATAACTGATGGGAACATTTGGACACACTTTATGTGAGAAAGGGAAGGGCTGGCATTTACGGACTCACTGGAACTAAATTATAGACAAGATGTCTGATGAACTTGTAGGAGAGATTAATCAACTCAGCTGTCGTCTTAGCACATGTCTGAGCAATAACTTACGGGTTATTAACTTCTTAAAAGCATTTATGTGCTCAGGTAAGACAGTAACAAAAGAGGAACTGAACTGATGGTGATGCATGCAGGGAAGTTCATGTTTATTTCAGCAGTGTGAGTAAAAATATCTGTGACGGCCAAGAACAAAGGCACCAGAGGGAGGTTTTTGTCATGTCTACACCCTAAATGTGCGCGGTTGCCTCTTTCTCTGCCCTCAGCCAAAAGAGGCTCTTCCCAGCTTCGTTGGTAACTGGAAGAAGTGGTGGGACTTCAGAATCGGTTTCTCTTCATCCTGCTCCATTTCTTTGTGATTCCCATCACTGGGTGATACAAGCAGGGTACCAGCATGGGCTGTGGCCCATGAAGGTCTCTGGTGCCAGGGACAGATTTCTTGGTCAATGGATGCAGTTTTTGCGGCTTTTTTCCAGGATCAGAATCCCTGCAGTATTCAGGATCAAACTTTTTCTTAATGTCTCCTTTATTATTTCATTTTAATTCCTTTATTTCATTTAAATTCCTTTGTTATTTCATTTTAATTCCTCTGTTCTCTCTGCATCGTAAAAAGAGGGACATACAATATTTGGGCAGACAGATAAAACTTCCCATCAGTCAGGAATGATTTTGCCCTGTGACAGTGAACAAACACCATCCTTGTAAATGTCCTGAGCTCTCCTATGGTCCCTCATTTAAACAAGGGCCTGTGTTTAATTGTGAGCTTCCAGATTCAAAGCTGAGGGCGCACAGGTCCCCATCCCATTCCTTTTACTACAAATCCACCTGAAGGCTCCAGGTAGAGGAGATGCTGGTAGTTGCAAAGCTTCCTACTGAACAAAGACAAGTCCCTCGCCATGTCTCTGCTCATTCAGTGTGATGCTCCAATCCTACCCCTTTCCCTGAAGATGATGTGAGGTTAAACCTGGTGAGAAAGCCAGAAATGGAAAGGAAACACCGTGATTCCAGGAGCCCTGCGTGCTTAAGGCTGAAGAACCAAGTGCCTTTGGAAATGCACATTTATGCTGCAGGCTGAAAACCTTTCCCAGCCTTGCAGAGTTGTACAGATGTGTCAGGGGTAAAAATGAAACCCGGGGAGAGTTTGAATGCTAACCCATTGCTCCAGTAATGGCATCGGGTCACTCTTCAGACACTCCCTGGCTGGAGGGACTTGGCTGTGAAGGGGTTTTTGTCATTGTGTGTATTACAGGGTCACCCAGGAATATGGTTACATTAGTAATAAAATGCTGGTTTAAGCAGGTCTTCTTCTAATCCTCGGGTTAGACTCCTGGGTGTCTGTGCCTGGGTTATTTATCTCTACAGTCAAGGCTAGGTGCACACAGGATTTCTGTTACTGGTTTGTAAACCAGGAGAGCTGCTGTGACAGCAAAAGCAGCAGGGTCATTGCTGTGCCAGCCCCAGTGATGCTCATCCCGCTCCAGCAGCGCAGGAGGCTCCAGGATCACTAACTCCATCTGCTTCCTCCAACAGGGACCCCGAGGACTGCTGGGACCAAAGGGGCCGCCAGGACCCCCAGGGCCACCGGTGAGTTCCTCCTCGGGCAAAACACCCTGTTCCCGTTAGCCATCCAAGCAGATAATGCAGCTGCATGATCTCGCACATCTGTGCAATAAAAGGCAGTGGTATTCAAAAAATACAGTTAAAGCTCCAAGTCCGTTTTCTCCCCCATTTTCAGTGGTGTCACGTCCATTTAAAGCAGCTCAAGATTTGGGGCACCTGAGTAAATATTAATGCCTTGCTCAGGCTGAAAGGGAAGAATGAGAGTTATTAACACAGCAGCTTTGCCATTAACTTCTGCCTGAGGGCTGGTGGGACTTTGAAGCAGTTTGTTCATACCTGGGGCAAAAGCCAAGGGAGGAACGTGCTGTTTCTTATCCAGGAGACAGTCACCTTGCCTGCTGTGCACTGCTGGGAGCGCTGACACGGGTGCTCTCCCATAAATCACTGCAGCTCGCTGGAGCCCCAGGACTTAAAAACCAAACCCCAGGCTGCTGCTAGAGCTAAAGGGGTCGGTGTGTAACGGGGAGCGTTGTGAAGCGCTTAACCCCTCCTGGGATGCGAAGGCATCTTCACATGGAGCTCCTACCCCTGCTGAAATTTAATGAGGGTTCAGGATCTGCTCCAGAGTGGTCTCTTCTCCCACGAGCACACCTTTACAGCCTGTATCCTGCTCAGCCCCAGAGCAAGTGGCAAGGGAAGCCCCAACAGTGGACCACGTACCATGTTACGCTGTTAATAGAGATGCTCAGGACCTGTTTGACCCCAGCTGCCTTTTGGTTTGGTATAAGGCAGCACAGCCCCATTGCCTTCACCTGCTGCCTCACTGGGTGATGCATTTGCACCCCAAGAGAGCTGTTTTCATAGAATCCCAGAGTTGTTTGGGTTGAAGGGACCGTAAAGTTCATCCAGCTCCAACCCCTGCCATGGGCAGGGACCCCTTCCACTGGAGCAGCTTGCTCCAAGCCCCTATGTCCAACCTGGCCTTGAGCACTGCCAGGGATGGGGCTTTTCATTTGCTGCTCCGTGCCTTCCTGTTGTTGGGGGCAAATTGGCCGCTTTACCAAACACCTTTACAAAACCAATCCCTTTGCCCATGGTCCAAAGGGCTTCCTGATGTCTTTATTTATTCTTGTTACCATTGCTCTGCTTTTGTGGTGCAAAAGAACAAGATCTTCTCTTAGTGCTATTTCTAACTCCTTCCTCAGGGTGTGGCTGGTATGGACGGACAAACGGGTCCCAAGGGCAATGTGGTAAGTTTTCTCTGCAAGTTTTACAGGCGGTTGAGGTATTGTATAGAGTGAAATGCAAAATGTACTCTGTTAAATTAGATTTTCTAATTGCTTTTTAGGCTGCTCTAGATTCCTACCAGAGCCTGCGAAAGCCACAGAGAGTATCTTCCTGCAGCAAATGGCTGTTAATTTATTATAATTTCTGATGGAATTACACATTATTTCCCCATGAAAGATCAAACATTTTCATTGAGATGTGTGTTGTTCGAATGAATATCAAAATACAGTAGTTTAACTGAGAGGAAAAAAAATCCTTGTGCTTCATGCTTTGTACTGATGGGATGAAATGAGCTCCCTGCAGAAGAGCTGGTGTTAGAGTGTTAGAGCCCTGCTCAGCTCCTTTGGGCTGCTTGTGCATGCAGAGAAGTGAGTGTGCCCTGGAATCACTTCCCTCCTTCCTGTCCCACTGCAGAGAGAGGTTGTTCCCCTTTCCCAGGAGCTCTCAGCTCCCAGCACAGGGTTAGGGAGGGTGCTGGGATGCTGCACAGGAGCAGGAGCCAGAGGAAGCCCCAGCTCTGCTCTCACCTCTCCTGCCTTCAGCTCTGCCCTTGTCTCCTCACAGGGTCCTCAAGGTGAGCCAGGTCCCCCAGGACAACAGGGCAACCCGGGTGCTCAGGTAAGAGGAAAACTCCTTTTCCATGGGTAGGAGAAAGGAATGATGGTTTAGAGCAAGCTTCCTTCCCCCACCAGAGACAGGACCCGCACTATGGAGATTTGATGGGAATTGGCTTCATGACACATCGCTGGCCCAAACTCTCCCTGAAAACACTCCCAGTTTCACATCCCCTGGTTCTCACCTGGGTTTGGTGCTGTGAGGCAAAGCCAGACCCAGGTCCAAGCCATCTCTTTGGCCAAGTCACATCTTGTGGCTCATGCCTGACTTTTAGGATCTCAAGGTCCACTTGCTCTGCAGCCTGATGGGTGACTGAGACGTCCAGGCCTTGCTGCCTGCCTTCTCCACAGCTCTCAGCAAGTCTCACCTCTTAGAGCATCTCTGTTCCATCCTGGGGCCGAGCAGTGCAGCTCCCTGGGGGAGGAGATGAGATGCTGTTATCTCTCACAGACACATTGAGAATGAATGGATCTGGGGAGGTCCCCAGCCGTGTCAGGCACTAGAATCATGCTCGGCTCCAGCACTGCCAAGATGCATTTGGAGGGAATAACTTGTTCCTTAATGACCCCAGGGTTTTTTGCTCTTCGCAGGGTCTTCCAGGTCCACAAGGCGCGATTGGTCCCCCAGGAGAGAAGGTACGTTTAAATCCTGAGCTTCAGCTTCAGACAACTGTTGCATTGATACGTGCGTGCTGCCTCAGCTGCTCCTTTGCTCCATATGCAACATCTGTTTGCAGCCGTGTCTATGAAAGTCTAATGCCTCTCGTTCCAGACAAGAGGGACAAGAAAGCACGGTTTACCTCTAATTCATAATATTTGCATTCATTTCCCCTCTTAAGAGAAACATTCTGATGGTAAAGCATTAGGAGAGGATTGAAAATTATCTTGTTCTGTGGGCTAAATGCCTGGAAGTCTGAGCGGGATGGTAATAGGAAGAGCCCATGGATTCGGCTCACTCAGCCAAGATCCCTCCACCTCCTCCCTGCCTGCTCCAGCACTCTGATTTTCCGCAGCAGTTGCTGTAGGGTGGGTGCTGCCCTTGGGTGTCCGTCCACCCCCAGAAGCACTGGGACCATTGGGATTTAAACAAGGGAAACAGTTTTGCCCTCAGAGCAGTAACTGTTGGGTGTTTGCTGAGCTCCTGCTGAGGAGGGACACAGTGTGCATCCAGATGTGTACCCAGAGCATCCCCACTGGTGTTGGACTCCAGTTATCAGTAATTCTCCTGCAAAGGAGCATTATCCTGCAACTTGTCCTTAGACACGTGCAGCATTTGGTCTTTTGGCAGGACACAGCTTGATGCTTCATGGCCCGGTGTTGAGCTCCCACTGCTGCGTCATGTCTGTATGTACAAGGTGCTGCAGCATCCTGGGATGCTGAAACAACTCTGCCCACAGAAATAAGCAGACTCCCTGCAATCATGGCAGCTTTGCCAACAGATTCACCTCTCTGCAGCTTTCACAGCTAGGAAAAACAAGAACTGTGTCTGAAGAGCTGCGTCCTCCAGTGTTCTGAGGCTCTGACCATTGCGTGTCTTGATTATTTGCTTTTAGGGGCCGCTGGGCAAACCCGGTCTTCCTGGCATGCCTGGGGCTGATGGTCCTCCGGTAAGTTGTTCTCTCCTGGGTCTCTGCTTGGCACCAGGGCTGGGGAGCCTGATCCTGCACCCATCCACCCTGGGGTGCACCGTGGGCTAGTGAAGAACGTGAGCCTCAAGGCTGGGTTGAAGGGTTGGAGGTCGAGCAGCTCTGTCCCTGCTCCAAGCTTTGCTGAGCCTCGCAGTGCAGCACTCGGTACTTCTCACCATCTCTTGGGGCCTCTCTTCCCCTTCTCCTGTTTCTCCCCCCTGTTTCAGCAGGTTGGCAGCTCACTGAGGTAGGGATGCTCTCCTGTGTGGGAGCATGTTTATGCACAGTGCAGCAGGAGCACAGGGTGGTCCTGATGTTGCTCAGGGCCGTGGGGCACTGCTGCAGAACAGTGATAAGAGCAGGTTGAAATTGCATGTCAATATTGGATTCCTGCAGCTTCCTCCTAATCCTGTGTTAAGCATCATTTGCTCCTTGCTCTAGAAATCGGTCTTAATCTCTGGCCTTTAAACCTGATCTCCCTTTTACACACCTCAGAGGCACCTGGTTTTAAGAGTGATAAATGTAAAGTAGCTACATCCCATAATGCACATGTAAAGCGTGGCAAGAAAAATGACATTTGCCACCCTTGGATTGTCATTCCTTCAGTGGACATTTTGAGCACTCGTGCAATGGGTGGTTGAGTCAGCAGAGCAGCTAAAGCAGATCCCACAGCGCCTCAGAAGCTGTAGCTTTTGACGTGGAATTCCTGCAGCAGCCTCCAGGGAAGTTCAGCTGGAGAAGATGCCAGTTCTGTTTTCATGTGTACTGAAGGCTGGATAAGACCTGCAAGCTGAGCACATGTGGGTGTGTGTGGACATGGGTTCTTTGCCACAGGTAGCCAGATAGTGTGTGGATAGGCTGTAGGTTTGTAAGCATATGGGTTGTTCTTTCCAGGGACAGAAACCTGCCCTGATCTCTTTATAGAAACTGGACTTGGGCCCGAAAACCCCTGAGGGCCTTTCTCACTGCAGCAGCCAGCTGAGCTGCTCATCAGTTTTTGGTCTTGGCAGCGGTAACAGAGATGGGCATGATGAAACTGGTGATGATTCAGTGCAGGGTGGACCAGAGCTTTAGAAATCTTGCTGCACTTCCAGTTTGCCTCGTCAGGGTGCAGCTACCAGGAGCTGAAGGCAGGCACGGGTCAATGACCCTCTTTGTGCACTGATGCTCTCGGTGACGTTTAAACTCACGGGACAAATTGAGGCTGCATGTTGTGCTGATGTAAAAGTGACAACTGTCATTTGTGTTTAAACCAGCTGTTTCGGGAAGTCTGGCTTGTCTGACATTCCCGTTCTGAAGAGCAATGGTGGAAAATACTCTTAGGATTTTCCTTGTTACATTGGTAATAAGTAGTTTGGGTATTTAGAGGAGTATTCATAAGAAACCATTGAGTGCAGAAAGTTTTCATCATCTTTATAAAGCAACTGGTCCCTGGGTGCTCAGTGAGTGCCCTTGGAGGGGCTTATTGCTTTTGTATAGGCACTACCAACCAGAGAGTCATCTTCCACCCTGGCTCTTTGGGTTCCAGCAGTAGGGAAGTCAACACTTTAAAAATGACTTTCATGGATTTCCCCCCGTTTCTCTCTAATCCTCCAAGCTCTGTCTGAGTCAATGCACACTGCTTTCTGCTGACTACAGTCCCAGCTAAAGAGTTCTAAAGGTGATGAATGAGAATGTGTTGGAAACTCCTGGATGTTGAGTTATTCAGCATCAAATCCCAAGAGGAATGCTGGTCACCAGCCAGCCATGGTTGGAGGGGATGAGCCTTTGTCATGAG
Organism: Agapornis roseicollis; assembly: GCA_002631895.1. Taxonomy (NCBI): domain Eukaryota; kingdom Metazoa; phylum Chordata; class Aves; order Psittaciformes; family Psittacidae; genus Agapornis; species Agapornis roseicollis. Next base: position 113,201 of record NDXB01015946.1, read on the forward strand.
GTCCTGTAATGGACCCCAGGAATTGGGAAGCTCTGAGCAGCCGGGGGCCCTGTAACCTTCCCAGGTTTGCCCACACAAGGAGTTAATTCTGCCTTTGTTCCTATTGCTGTGCTGCTGAACTCACTGAGCTGCTCTGACGGGTGAGGAGCACTGCAAGGCGCTTTGTGCTTCTCAGCTGAAGGTGGTGAAGAGTTAAAGTAGAAATAACCTCCTAGAAGAGCGGCAAGGGCCCAAATGCTGCTCTCCTTCTGGGGAAGATTGCTCTTGCACGCTGGCTTCGGGGGCTGCTTGCATCAGGGATTGCTTCCTGGAGAGCAGCTCTTCTCGTACAAATAAATCACGGCTGCCCGAGTGAGCTGTTGGCTTTGGAGCATCAGATGTGCACTAAACCCATTTTCCTCTTGCTCTCTTTTATGAATAGGGTCACCCTGGCAAGGAAGGTCCTCCTGGAGAGAAGGGGAGTCAGGTAGGTGTCAGCATGGCCCTCATCACTGCTAAGGGGAAGGTCACTGTAGCTGGATGGGCACAGGTGCCCACGGGGGTCCGGGGATGGCCGGGGGATGTGGGTCAGTGGCAGTGACAAGAAACAAACCTTGTTGAGATCTGGGAGCTGAGCCCAGGTTTAATCTATTGAGAGTCTCTGCTGGTGCTTGGGCTGGGCTTTCCTCAGCTCCTCCTGGCTCTCCTGGCAGACAGCGCTCCATAACCCAGCAGACATAAAAGCTGAAACTGGGAAGGGAAACCTTCCCTTAACCAGACACAAATAAATATCCTTGGTGGCACGGGGAATGAAGAAAATAACTCTTGTTGTGTTTCCTGGCCTCCCGTTTCCTTCCCCTCCTCCTCAAACCCCCTCTTTACCAATATATTTGAGAATATTGCCGGAGGCTGGAGGCCTTGAATTATACATGAATTATACAGCGTCCGTCTGTCCGGGAGATTTACTCCCTGCATTCCCGCTGTGTCCCATTCGGTTGGAAAACATTGCATCTGTCTTTGATGGGAGCAGTTGGGTTTGATGGATACCAGCCCTGGCCCGCTCGGGTGCTGCAGGGAACACAACCCATGGCTGCAGCCACTTATCTGCCATCTCCCAGGGCTGGGAATTCAAGCATCAGCCCCTGCAGGGTATGAGAAGCCAGTGAATGCTTGTGCTGGTGCTCCCTGTGCTGGGGGAGCTTTATTGACCATCAGTGAGGTGACTTCGGAAGGGTGCTGATGCTGCGGGTCTCTTCCAGCCAGCATTCCCATAACGTCTGGGATGGTGTTAGACCCATGGGCTCTGCCTGGCTCTCAGGCTGGAAAAGCTGGTCTGTGTCAGGCTGGGAGATGTAGAGGGGTCTATGTTTAGTTGGGAACTGAGCAAAACAAAAGCCAGGTTTACTAAAGAAGATGATTCATTTGCAGGTGTAAGCATGGCAGTGAGGGTGGGCAGGAGCTTTTGCAGGGCACGTATCAGGCCCCGTGGTCTAGCACAGCTCCTGGTGTCCCTGGGGATTTGCAGTGCCAGAAAGGAGCTTTGTGAGCATCTCCTGTCCCATGTAGCTCAGGCCAAAGGACATCACCCTGAGGCTTGTGCCTCAGGCAATAATCCCTCTCTGTGATCATTATCATTGCAAGCTCTGCTGTGTTACTGCAAAACCAGGACAGTTTGGAAGAGGGGAGGCAGCAGAGCATGCTCTTCCTCTCTGAGAACTGTTTTCTTTAAGCCAAAACACAAATCATTGTTATCACAAGTTGTTGCTATCTGGACTCTTCTCATCCTGTTATCCTATGGTCTGGATCGTTGCTGTTGGCTCAGCCCCGTGCACTTGCTCCAGGTGATGTTCCTGTAATGCTCTTGCCTATTTTGAGCTATTTTCTGATGGCTGCTGCCATTTCCATCCAGTCCAAAGCAGCCACATGGCCAGGATATGTGCTTTCCACACACTTTCCTTATTGCTGTACCTTCATGTTGATTTGTGACATGTTTTTCTTGTTTGCCTCTTTTCCACCCCAGGGTCCACCAGGTCCTCAGGGCCCCATCGGTTACCCAGGACCACGTGGAGTCAAGGTAAGGAGGACACAAAAACAGTGTCTATGGCATTGCTTGTTCAACTGGAGTCCTCCAGCTTGTGCTGGAGATGGGCACTGATGGGGGGTGCAGATGCCCTGCCAGGGCACTTAGAACCTCCTTCCTCAGGGTCCATCATCTTCTCCCAGGCCATGAGGATTACAAGTCCCCCGCTCTTCAATGACCCCTCCTAGCATCACTCAGTGCTTTGCAGGGGTTTTTCTTTCTTTCATTATTCGTGAGCATGGCTCGGGCCCATTCTGGTCATTTCCAGTTTACAACCAAAGTAAATCTCAGCCAGAATGTGAAGATTTTAACAAGGCTTGTTAATAAAACAAAAAAGCCCATTACTAAAACAAAGCAAGCTTTTCATGCTCCTGACCAAGACCCTGCTAGATGAAGCTGATGCATCTCAGCAGTGTGCTCTTTTCACTGGGTTGAATTCCAGCCCTTTCCTTGTTCCTGCTGCCTGCAGCACTCACAGGCAGATGATAAGGCTGTGGATGTTTTTTTCCCCCTTCAGCAGTGGCTGTTATGCCCATCAAGATGTATTAGTTCAGGTGTAGATGCATCCTGCATCCCAAAGGTCCAATGAATCTGCAGGAATCTGTGCTAGCAGATACAAGCACAGCTTGGGGACGGACTGTGGGTGAAGCAAAGCCCTCTTAAACCCTCTTGTATATTTTTTCAATAGCAGAAACCCATTTGCTGTTCTGCCTTCAAAATTTAAAGGGATGTATTTAGCCAACACAAGCTTCCATCTCATTTTTTGCAAGGTTGCAGATTGAGACATAGTGGTCCATTAGGGAATGGTTTGCTGTTGTGTTTACCATTAAAGTGGAACTGTTCCACATTAGAGTGATCTACAGGAAGTCGTGCACCAAACCCATAGTGAGTACAGACAAGGTTTTGCTTCCTACAAGCAGTGTTCTATTAACTGCACAAGCCTCCAGCTCGGGAGAAATATGTGTCTCATTGGGTTTGCAGCTGTAAATAACTTGGAGCTCCCTCCAGACCCTGTCCTGCTGCACCAGTGTTGATGTACTTTTAATTATACTTTTTCTTGACATGCTGAAGGGGAGAACAAATTTAAACTACCCCAAGCAAAATACTGGTATTCAGAGAAAAAAACAACCCAAGCTGCTTCTGTTCACTGTCAGAGATGCATTGCCCAGTGCAGCTGGGGTAGGTACTGAGGGATGATGTTTGCTCCCAAGAGGCAGATGGATGGGAAGCTTGGGGATCCTGCAAGATGGGTTGGTGGCAATAGCAGGGGCAGGTCCTGCCCACACTCAGCACCTCTGGGCTGAACACTGTGGCTGATGGCCTTGGTGAAGCTTCGGAGGGAGGGCTTCTGTGCCATGTCACAAATGCCCACACTGATCACGTTACATTTGCTTTCTTCCCCGTTTTGGTCCCTAAATGTGCTTTACAGAAGACAGCGAACACACAGACATGAGAGCCAGGGCAAGAAAAGAGCTAGGCTGAACCCGGGGGGGTTGGACACGAGCTGCAGCACAGCATGGAGATCTCTGACAATGTGCTCAGAGAATGTAAAGTGGACTGGCTTCCCAGGTGCCTGCGCCCAGCTCGAGCATGGGTTTTAATGTGAATGCTTGAGTGATCTCAGCGTGTTGGCAAGGCATTGCTGGGAATGGGTTGGGAAAGCTTTCATGGTGAGTATTAGCCCTGGAAACGTAACTCCTGGGCAGAAACCACCAACCCCACCTACCGAGTGAAGTTGGTGACTATAAGGTACTCACTGGTTACCAGCAGACATCAGCAGGTGATATTTGATTAGCAAAGTGCTAGGAACATCACAGTTTGCAGAGATACCATTGTCAGCATCACAGGAAGCACAAATCACTGTGATTGATGATTCTTCACTCTTAAGCTTACCTATACATGTGTAACATCTTGTTCTATCTCCTGCCAGGGAGCAGATGGTGTTCGTGGATTGAAAGGCACCAAAGGTGAAAAGGTGAGTTATCACTGCATGTGAGCATTGATTTTCTGTGGCCTCTGAGCAGTTTTGCAGGCTGGCCCTCAGGATGCTCCCTTTTATCCTGCACAGGAGGTTTCTCTCAGGGGAGCAGGGGCTGAGCACCCAAAGGACTGCTCTCCCCTTTGATTTGGAGAGGGTGCGTGCTGGGACCTGCCATGATGTTCTGTACCATCTTGGCTTGGAGCAGGGAGTGTTTGAGCCTCCATGGCATGCTGAGGATTTGAGCTGTTCACTGTGTCCAGCCATCACCTGTAGCTCAGGGGCAGTGCTGGGATGATTTCCCCATGACAAAATTTGGAGCTGGAGTGATGGAGTGGAGCTGAAGGGTTTGAGATGTGTTAGAGCAGGGCAATGGTGCAGGGGATGTGCTGCTCAGCAGAGCAGCTTGTAAACCCCAAGCCAATAAGAAAGTCAGCTCAGCCTATCTCTGTGTGTCCAAGGATGCAGTTGTTTCTCCCAGAGGAAAAGCCAGGTGGGGGAAACAAAACCTTCCTTGGTCCCATAAACAGATCCATGTTCCTTCATTCCTGGCCGCAGCAATTCATCAGCGCAGCCACTGTTTTAGCTTAGGGAATCCTGGCAGGGACCTTCCAAACTTCAAAAGTCTTTGTGGAAACTGTGTCTTCATTGCCTACCAGAGGTTTGCTGTAGGATGAAATACATTATTGATTTGAGCTCTGCAATTAAATCTGCTTGCCTGAAAGCAATAACTGCTGCTGTCCTGGAGGTTGCCTCAAAGCGTGGTGTAAAACATCCTCCATGGAAACAAACCCAGTCGTACTTCAGAAATGCTTGGTTCTCAGTGCTGGTGAAGTGCTGTTAGTCACATCGGGCCAAATCTGTGCTCCGGACTTGCAGCCATATAGGATGTAGGGAATACTTGCTCTGACCCCTCTGGGACCTCATTGTCACACTGTGGCTGGGTTTTCATGTTTATTTGTGCACACCAAAGACTTACAGAAGCCAATGTGATGGGCAGTGCAGGGACTCAAGCTTGTCCTCCCTGGGCAGGGGCCATACAGTGAGGCTACAGAAGCTTTTTTTGCTTTCTTCTCATCTGTACACCTTGTCTGTGTTTTCCCCTCTCCACTATCTAGGGTGAAGATGGCTTCCCTGGCTTCAAAGGGGATATGGGCATCAAAGGAGACCGGGTAAGTATGCGATAGATTGCAGCCATGAGGGTACTGCTGTCAGCAACCATGGGGTCTGGGACTGCCTGCCCCATCAACGCCTGCCTTTGTCATTGACAGGGGGAAATTGGGCCTCCTGGCCCCCGGGGTGAGGATGGTCCTGAAGGTCCCAAAGGTCGCTCAGGCCCCAATGGCGATCCTGGTCCTCTTGGTCCTGCTGGAGAGAAGGTGAGTCTCAACCATGGGAATCACCCCGGGATGTTTCACTGTAAACCCTGCTTTGCTTTGGGTGTCCTGGATGGGTGGTGGGGCAGTGCCCAGCATGGGGAGGGGGATATTAGGGCAGAGCAATGAAGAGGAGCTGCAGGAGCTTTGTGTGAAGGGGTAAGAGTTGTTCCACACAGAGACCAGAGGGGACCAAGGGCTGATGATTTTACTGCAGCAGCGTGACTTGAGCATGTTGAGATATTGGTCCCTTTGGTGTAATCTGCCTGGGTGCAATGTCTTGAAAACAAGACCAGAGGAGAAAGGTTGAAAAATTGGAATATCATGGATTCCAGTGTGATCTCTGCGTGCATCCCATTGAAAATGGGAGCAAAAACTAACCAATAGGTTCCCAACACATCTGTGGTGATCACTCTGCATCAAACCCACTTGATTTACCCCAGGGAGGGCAGAGGGTGATTGTGGTGCCCCAACAGCTTTATTTCACCCATATCGTGTGTTCTGCTCTGCACTTGGCATCTCCCCTTTCTGCTGGTGCAGCTCTGAAGCTCCTCTCAAGGTCTCCCTTGCTCACGCTAACACCTTTGTATCTGTGTTCCAGGGAAAGCTCGGCGTGCCAGGACTGCCCGGCTACCCAGGCAGGCAGGGCCCAAAGGTAACTCGGTGGGTTCGGTCTGGGGGGGCTCAGGGGGTGCAGGGAGCAGAGCAGACACTGGCCGAGCTATGGTAGTGGATGAAGCCACAATGAGGGCTCAGCCCTGGTAATGGTACAAGGTGGAGCAGCATCTTCACTGCAAGGGGTCCCTCCTTCCCACCTGGGCAGGACACACTGATAGAGGGGGAAAAGCGGCTCCCAGCCCTCTGCCGGTGGAAATCCCTGCAGGGGCTGACAAGGGAATTGGAGAGGGGTTTTTGACAAGGACTGGCAAGGACAGGACAATGGGGAATGGGTTCAAACTTAAACAGGGGAGATTTGGGTTAAATATAGCACGTTCTTCCCTGTGAGGGTGCTGAGGCGCTGGCACAGGGTGCCCAGAGAAGCTGTGGCTGCCCCATCCATGGCAGTGCTCAAGGCCAGGTTGGACACAGGGGCTTGGAGCAAGCTGCTCCAGTGGAAGGGGTCCCTGCCCATGGCAGGAGGTTAGAACTGGGTGAGTTTTAAGGTCCCTTCTAACCCAAACCAGTCTGGGATTCTATGAAGTCAGTGATTGCTTCTGCATCACTTCAGTCTTGTGCAAAGCAGTGGGAAGAGATGCGGTGGGACAGGGCTACAGCATGTGTGGGGGTGCAGGACAGCGTTGGGGAGGGATATAAACAGGCTCCATATGAGCTGTCATGCTAGTAGTACATGTAACAATCCTTCTCCTTGCATTCTGTTCAGCATCTTCAAAGATGTGAGCTAGAGTTAAGTAATTAATCAAGGAGAGCAGGGAATGAATTAGGGTCCCCCTGAAATGAAAATAAACCTGCCACTCGCAGATCTGCACCCACCTTTACTGCACCCCCACCCTCAGAGGGGCCAGCTTCAAGTGTGCTCTTTAAAGAGAGCTGTGAATCCCACATCAGAGCCCGAGGCTGCAGCGCCAGTTTTCCACACCCTGGAGGCTTTGGGAGCTCATGCTGTCATCGCCATCTTCATTTCAGGAATCATATTTTATTATTCATGTGCATTGCTTGGGAAACAAGCCCAGCCCAAACAGGCTCGTTTAACACTGGAGGCATCCTTACCTGCAAGACGTTGTTTGCTGGTTGTGGTGGTGATGGGTTATGTTTTCATGTGCGTTTTCTCTCTGGGATGGGTGGTTTTCCATTTCTTTGCCCAATTCCTATTTCAAGGGCAGCGGCCGCAGCTCTCCAGGCGCTCACATCACAGAGGAACAAGCCAGGAGTTACGTTTTTATGTGCAGTTTAGTGACTTAGGAGCTCCCAGACAAGAGCTGCTTGTTCCCAAGCGCCCGGCGCAACCAGGACTTGGGCCTTTGCAGGGATTCTGCGTGAGGCATGGCCTCTGTTGCTGCTGGTTTTGGATGAGATGCAGTTTCTGAGGTCATCTCGGGTCTGTCTCTGGGTTTGTTTTTACTAAAGGAGGGTTTAACACAAGCAGCACTGGGAGCTGTGGATGGCAGCGGGCGCTTGCTGGGTTATTGCAGGCCAGCGGGTGCCTGGTGTGCATGGGCAGAGCTGCCCCTGGCACTGTCCTGAGCCACTCACTCTCTCTTTGCTCTTTTCCCAAGGGCTCCATCGGCTTCCCAGGATTTCCAGGAGCCAACGGAGAGAAGGGCACACGGGTAAGGGCGCTTTGTCGAGCTGCCTGGCTGGTTTTCTTCCCTCTCCAAAGAAGGGTCCCTGGGCAGGATGCAGGGAATGCTCCTCTGCGGGTGGCTGCTGGGCTGGTGCCCTGGTGGCTCTTACACAAAGGGGTTGTCCAAAGAGGGGCATCCCAGGACCAGCAGGAGACTCCCAGGGCTGGCTGTGGGAGAGGAGGGTGCTGGTAGCACACAGTGAGTGCTGCAGACAGCAGCTTCCCTATTAAACACCGTGCGTTTTCCCTCAAGGTATTTTAAGATACTCCAAACCTGGATCCTTCCAGCGCCACAAAGAGCTTTTTAATTAACAGTAATTATTGGAGATGGGTGAATCTGTTCCGCAGCAGCAGGAACCATCTTTAGCCCAACTTGAGATTCCAGATGCGTAACTGGCAACAGTCTCACAGGTTTCTCCTTTTAATGAGAGCTCTTCTAAACCCATAGACACCCTTATAGTGTGGGGGCTCCATCCTCCAGACTTGTCTCCACCTCTCACTCCCACTCCACAGACTTTGCTTCCTAGTACGGATTGTCTAAATGCACTGGTGGTGGTTTTCCTTTGTGGAAGGCAGAAGAATTGACAAGAATTAGTGGATTCAGAGTGCAAACATGAAGTCATCTTCTGCACCAGCTCTGCTCACAAAAGAGGGGGTGAGAAGAGAGAGTGGAATTAGTTTCCTTTGTACTCTCATTTAAATACAAATGACTTCTAACAGACATGTTTGATAGGAGCCCAGAAAGTGTAAATCACTGTGCACTGCATTAATAACATGCCACTGAAATTTGGTTTATATCCACCCCCCTTTTTCTTCCCCCCTGAGTAATTTCATTTCATTCTGAACTAAAATGCAGCATCCCCATCCCTCCCTCAGCTCCGGCTGGGAGGAGGGAGCTGTGAATAAAGCAGCTGCCACAACAGCCTTGAATTCACTGTAGCTCTGTAATTACCACCCGCTTTATCAACTGTAGAGCAATAAAATCCTGGGGCTGGATTTGCGGGTGGTGTAAAACGGCCTCAGCACCGCAGCGGGGCGGAGATGTGCTGCTCTGCAGCCCTGAGCAGCCGCATCCCTCTTGATCCAGCTGCTCCTTTGATTCTGGTGGGATGGAGAGGCAAGGTTCCGGGATGGGAAACCTGTCAGGGAGCGGAGCAGGTACTGACCGCTGGTGGTTCATGAGATTGGAGAAAACCCCATTGGGGTTTGGCAGCGTTGAGCAGGATAAGGGACGAGGGTGGAGCAGGAGTGCTGGGAAGGGGAGCGATGTCAGGACCAAGGGATGATAAGAAAAGACAAAACATGAGCAGTTTGCTTACTCCTATTCTAAATGAGCTTTGTGCTCTTGGGAGGAGGCACTGAGGACACCTGGCTGCACACCTGCAGGCCTCCCACTTCTTCAGCCGAGGAACTGGAAAGGTTTCTATGTGTTTCAAGGTTAGAAGCTCCTGTTGTCCCACCTCAGGAGCCGAGAGGGGCCCGGGGCACCCTGTCCCTAGCTGGGCTCCAGAGGACCCTGGGACTGGCACCAGCAGCCCCAAATCTGTGGTGGAAAGGAAGAAGATGGGAATGTGGGGAGCAATGAGGGGATTCATGTGTGGGGAGCAGGGACAGGCACCCCGGCCCCTGAGGGGGAGCATGATCTGGCCCCTCTGTCAAACAGAAACACGTTGGTTTGGTTTATGGTAATTTGAATTATTTTTTCCTCTCCAAGGTGTAATTGGGCCATTTCTGCTGCTTCACACCCAGTCCAGCAGCTTTTGCTTGTTTTAGCAGGGTATTTGGATGTGGAAGAGGGGAGAGAGAAGATTTTCACAGACAAACATCTTGGTTAGGAAAGGGACAGCTTGAAGATCTTTTACAAATAGCAGAAATAGTGATGCTCAGGAACTGATCCGCTATCCTCCTTTTATTAGCCTTTCTCCTAAGTAGCCAATATGAAAGAAGTGAAAAGCAATTACATACAGAACAATAGACTGAGCTGGGGTCCCACAGCGTCAGACCAAATGGAAACCATCAACTTAATTCAAGCCTCATTGATTTAGGCTTGATAAATCAAAGCATGGTCTCTCCCTCGTAGAAATCTCCCTCTGTTTCTCCTGAGCCCATTAAACATTTGCTGATGCTTTTGAGCGTGTTCACATACAGTCAAAAGAAGAGATTCTAAGGTTTGCCTCTCCAGTGACTGTGGAGTAACTCAATTTGCAGCTGAAATAAGCAAAACCCATTTGTTCATCTTTTTACCGGTGTTACTATTGTGCTATTCAACACAGTTATGCCCAAAATAATCTGAATCCCATGTTTCCCTTACAATCATCATGTAGGAATGGAAATAAGCTTTCCAGCTCGTTGTTTCAGCAGCGAAAGCAGTCTTCCCAAGGCCTTAAGTAATAGAAAGAAAGGTGAAAACCAAACCCAACCAGCAGATCCTGCCCACACAGAGCAGGCACCTCAGTTCTGGTGCTGGCAGGGCCCACAACACTAAAGCTCCCTGGTCCTGAGGCCGCAGGTTCAGCTGCACAAAAGGGCTGGTGATGTTAAAAGCAGGGGGAGCAAGCTGCTTGGTGGGTGAGAGGAGTGTGACCTCTTGGATATGAGGGTAGTTGAGGTGTGTGGCTGCTCGGTGCCCGCAGCCAGGCTCGAGGGAGCCGCTCGGATGTTTGCAAACGCTGATTATAAAATCAATAGGTAGACGTGAATAAGTGGTCTTATTTTTAGAGCTAATAGGCCCCTGCCATTAGGATGGGGTAATAGATCTGCTCCTCGCCCCGTCTGACAGAGCCTGGGGGGTGTGGAGGCACCGAAATACAACCATTTATTTGGGTGCCTGGGAAATAATGTGAATTTAGATGCTTTCCCTCGGTACCCCGGCTTGAAAAATATAGGTCTGTGTACATTTACAGTGCTGTATAAATTCTTTGCAGCAGCACCCGGTGCTGTGCTTGTGATTAATGGCAGCAATAAGCAGGGGAAGATTTTGCTTAAAAATAGAATTGAGGAAGGAGGAGAGGAGGGTTTGTGGTACCTGCGGGGACATGGCACACGCTCCTCTCCACCTGCTCCGAGCTTAGCCTCTGGAGCGAGAGGAAATCCAACTGGAGGAGCTGGAAGTTATTGCTGTAATTCATTAAAGAAGGGATGCCAGCAGGGTTTATTAAGTGGAGCCGCAGAACAAGGAGGATTCAGCAGGACTAATTTTAGTAGCTTGAAGAAAGTTGATTGTAAAGTTTCCCAGCTCCCGTTTCATGTTCGCCTGGTTAATGAGCACAAATAGGAGCAGGCGAGATTACAGGATGATGGATTCAGGGCAGGAAGTGGTGAGTGATATTTTAAGCAGCCTGTGTTCCTTGCACAGAAAGCAAGGTTCTTTCCTCCTTTAACAGGTGACAGCAGTCGTGGACTGCAGGTCTAAAGGAAAGAAGTTAAATCTGTTGGAATTTTCTAGGTAACTTGACATGAGCCGAAATAGTGATTGCAGGGAGCAGGCTCTAGGCCATTAATTTTCTTTCAGGCTCAGGGTAATGGAGCTTAACGTGCTGCCAGGCTGAGGACACAGCCACCTCTGTCTTTCTTCTGTCAGACTCAATCAGAGTTCCCCATTACAGGGCGCTGAGCGTGTCTGTCACGTCTCGTGAGCCTGATGCTCTGTCGCTGCTGCAAAACAACGTCTTCAATTACTTGTTTAGCACCAAGTTCACAGAGACGAAGAAATGCCTGTAAATATGTGGGGCAGCTTAATTGGCTGCTGTGGTGTAAAATAACTGCTCAGAGCAGGAATCCTGCTCGGCTCCTCTCGTTCCTTAAACATTGAACAGCACAGATCTAGCAACACGTGTGCACATCCATGTGCACATCCTGCCCTGCTTCCAGCCAGGGTGAGGACCAACCCTTCCCTGTGGCTGGAGCAGGGTGAGCAGCTCAGTGGGAAAAGGGATGATAGCTTTTGGGGTGGCAGAGTTGAAGAGCTTTGTTGCTGGCTTTTTAGCTGGTCATCTTTGAACGCCTTTGAGATGGTTTAAAGGACTCAGGATGCTTTTCCTGGGGGTTCATATGCAGTGAGCTCAGCCTGCAATATTGGCCACTAACTCCAGTTGTTCTTCATTGCAGGGGACACCTGGCAAACCAGGTCCAAGGGGGCAACGCGGTCCAACGGTAACAACCCATTTCTTCATTCCTGTGTGACTTGGAAGCTTGTTAAGGCCAGGGGAAAGTGGGATCTGCTTTGTGTCCTTGCTGGGTAGGATCTGACCTACAGCAGTTAAAGCTAAGCAGAGGCAATGCAGAGGTCTGGGGCTGGAAGTCCTCAGAGTCCAGAGGCAGTGATGAAGGCTCTTTGCTGCTGGTGGGATGTCTCGCTGGTGCTTGGGTGATCACGGTGTAGTGCTGTGGGTACCAAGAAGGGCTCAGATGTCATCTTTTGTGTCCTTTCAAGGGTCCACGTGGGGAAAGAGGCCCTAGGGGAAGCACTGGGAAGCCTGGCCCAAAGGTAAGGTTTTGGAGAAGCCTGGTGGAATTGTGTCTTGGAAAGTGTTGGTATAAGAGACTGTTGAGCTCATGGCTCTCTATTTCCCTTCTCTCCTTTCTCCATTGTACTTTGAAAGCCAAGCCCTTCTGAGCTTTGTCACCCAGCCAAATGGCTTGTACCTAACCACAAAGTACATGCAGGTCCTAGAAACACATTGATTGTGTCTCAGCAGGACATCAAGCACTTACACCAGTGAAGGGCCATTGCAACCAGAAGGAAGGGAGAGAACCCCCATGCTATAGGGACCTGCCAACCCTGCAACCCCCTGGCACTTCCCCTCAGCCCTGGTGTTGGGGTTTAAGCAACACTTGACCCACCATTGGGGCTTTAGGCTGTGCCATGGGCAAAGGGGCAGAACAGGTATCTTCCTGCCAGCCTGGAGGTGCACTCAGCTCCAGACCCTGCTGCAGGCACAGCTTACGTGACCATCAGTCGCTGGGTGTATGGAAGCAGAGCTTGGTGTTGAGGGGTTGTCACCACCACACTGCTGGCTTTAGAAGTAAATGCCTGGGGTTTGTGTCAGCATGAATGCTGGATAAATCCCTCATCATTGCAGCATGTGTCCCTGGGAGGGGGGCCGGGAGGTGGTGGAATGTCCCGAGCTCACTGATGTTACCTTCCCTGTGCTCTGATTAAGCACTGGGGGGGGGGGGGGGGGGAAAAAAGGGGGGNGGGGGGAGGAACAAGCAGTGGGTTGTCTGTCACTGGATGCTGCTCCTGAGGCAGAATTATTGCTAGAGAGGGGCTGGGGGGGTTGGTGCCATTTGAAGTCTTTGTGCACAGCAGCTGCAATGGGGAGCTGCATATTTATAATGGTGCTTTTTTGTTTATTCACAAAAGGGCAACTCTGGTGGTGATGGCCCCCCTGGACCTCCTGGAGAAAGGGTAAGTCAAGCTGGTGGGGATAAATCAGGACTTGGTGCTCAGGGGGGGTTGCATCCTACCAAGTGCCCTGTTAAGCAGAGAGGGGTGGGCAGCTCATTGGAGCTGCAAGGAGGAGCCTGAGTAGGACCTTGGGTGTCCTGTGTAAGCATTGCTCTGTCCGGAAAGGGAGAAGCCACCTGTGTGTTTTGTGCAGCCCTGGGCTGGAAGAGATGGTCCTGGGGAACCTCCTGCTGCTTTCTCCACGTTACAGTGCCATAGGTGGAAAATACTCCAGGTGCTCTCACTTGAGCTGGGATGGGTGAAGATCTGTTTCCCGTAGCACTGGGAGGGAAAGACATGAAGGGCTTGAAAGTCCTTTTCATGCTTGCAGTGTTTTTTGCAGCTGGACAGGCCACTCAGTCAACTGTGTCTGGTGGTTCACATCTCTCCGTGCATTCCTTACCAGGGATGGCCTCATGCGGCTGCATCTCGCACTTTGGGGCATTTCTTTGTGGCAGAAGTAGCTGTTTTCCCATGTCTTTGAGCTCACACAGTGTTCACACAGAGCAAGTATTTCATAGCAAAGCATTATAGGTTCCTTCACCTTGTTTTCTGCCTTGTTTTGCTTCCCAGGGACCACCAGGGCCTCAAGGACCGACTGGATTTCCTGGACCAAAAGGCCCCCCTGTAAGTACCTCTCTTTGTAGAGCATGCAAAGAAATACATCGAGTCTTTCCCATCCAGCTGTGATCGGCTGTGCCAGCTCAGCTTCATGACGTACCCAATGAAAGGCATTACTAAGACATCAGGATAATAACCCCATGCTTTAAGATTTTAAATAGCCGAGTAAATTGCGGCTGATTATAAATGTTCATTTCCTAATGACTCAATATCGCTGGGATCCTTCATGCTTGCTCTGTTCTGCATTTTCCCTGTGTTCTGGGGGACAGCACAACAGAGTAACACTTCTGTCTCTGCAATATTACACACTGGTGGGAGCTCAGAACCCTTTCTGGAGTGATTCCCTTCCTTGCGATGAGCATCTTGCTCCTGCTCTGGACCTCCAAGATAAAGCTTTGCTTTGGGAGATGTGTGGGAAAGGGATGTATGTTTTAGGGTTCTAGTACCTCCATTTCACTCTAAAACAGATGGAAACTAATGCAAGGAGGTGAGCAAGTTTGATTCAGTCCTTACAGTTTGACTACTGAGCACTCAGTGATGTTCCTTCTCATGCTGGTTTTCTGCTGTAGGGTCCTCCTGGGAAGGATGGATTGCCTGGTCACCCCGGACAGAGAGGAGAAACCGTAAGTAGCCAAACCCTTTGGGCAGATCATTAGTCCTGAGTCCCGTCTTGCCGGTTGGTTTCTCTAAACCCTTCTGTGCAGCTGGGGAGATGTGGCCACACGTTTGGTTTCCTTGAAGGTCTGTGTCTCTCCAGCTGCACGGGATGGTCTATGGGAAGCAGCCCTCTTCTGAGCAGGACAGGTCGGCCTAATGATGGTTTATGTGGAGGTTGTGCCCCAACTCCTCTCTGGTCCCTTCAGTAAATCATAGAAGTCAACACGTGCATCACGCGTGGAGAAAAGGTGGGCAGAGATGTAGCGATGCTGGTGACCGGTGTCAGCAGCAGTTGGGTTTCTGCCATGATAAGTGCACGGGGCAGCTCCTCACAAGGTGGCAGATGTTGGCTGGGGTTGAGTCAGGGTCAGCACCAGCACAGGCCAGCACTCTGTGGCTCCTGTTTTCCTGAGGAGGAGAAGCTGGGGGTGGTTGATCAGCCCCACATCAGGGCTTGGTACCCCAGGGACTTGCCAAAGCACTTGTCCCTTTGGTCTCCCAAGGGGGAGGCTGTGCCGATGCTCTTGGGAGCGCTGTGGGTGAAGGTCACGCTTTATTTCCCACTCTGTCCTTTGGAGATGTGGAGGTTTTACATCTCGATGCCAAAGACTTAATTCTAGGGCTGTGATAACAGAGGCTTTTTAATGTGAGACAGGCTCCACCCTTCACAAGCTTTCTGAACCCAGCTGTGTTAGGTCGGGGCAGTTTGGTTTTCTTTGGAGCATGTAATGAGGAGAAATAAACACTTTTCACCTCTTGCTGCACCATGTGGCCAACACCAAGAACTGTTGCACCACAGAGGAGTTACAGACCAGTTTTGGCCATGCTTGTTGTGAGAGGAAGACAGCTCCTGGCTGAGATGAGAGGTGCGAGGGTTTTGCTCTAGTTTGTCAGTCCACCCTGGTTCCTGCAGCCACTGCCTCAGCACCTGAGTAAGAGCACCCCTACTGACGCTGCCTTTTAGCCAAAACCTCACTGAGGTTTGCTTAAGCCCCCCCCAGCAATAACCCCTTGCTGTAGCCCTGGAGCAGCTCCTGGCTGTTCCTCGCAGTTGTACCCATCCTGCTTTGTCCATTTTAAAAGGTTTTGTTGCACAGATGTAATCATTGTTTCTCACCAAGGGAGAACGATGAGGCATGTGGAAGGTATGATACCCTGGCTGTTGTGCGTCTGGTGGTCTGTCTCCTGCATCCTTTTTGGCTTGAGGGATACCCTGAGCAAAAATGACCCTTCTGCCCTGTCTCCTCTGCATGCAGGGATCAGCATCTTTCTGTTTGGTATTTCTGGGGATGTTTGCTTTTGTTCCCGGGCTGTTTACAATCCGGCTCACTCCCTGTTTGGGGATGTCCCTCTCCCCAGCACTGCATGCTGCATGGTAGCACATAGACCCTTTGTTCTGTGTTTATTTTATGGGAGACCCCCCCACCCCAGTTTCCTCTACTTAGCTTTGCCTTTTCCTCCACAGCCATTCTGAGCAAATGAGCATCAAAAGGCTTTGCACATGATGCATTTTTTCCCCTCAGCTTATCACCCAACAATTTAATTAACTTGCCTGGCATTTGCTAAGCAAGGCAATGCAAATCCTGCTCAGCGCATCACCTGAGATTTAGTTACACTCCATAAGGCTGACTTTAAGGCAGTGGTTGTGGTATTTTTCAGCACACGGCCCTCAGGTCAGGATTAACTTAAAAGGGAAGAGTTTTCACCTGCCCCAGCCTGACTGTGACATTTAGTCTTCCTTCCCTGAGTTATCCGGGAGATCCAGGACACCTACATTCCAATTGGAAGAAGCAGTAAAAACTTCCCTTATGTCTGCCATTATCAGCTTTTGGGAATGAAGTACCAGCCCCCAGGGCTGCATGAATATGGATGGAGAATGGAGAATTCAATTATCTGTGCTCCCTAGTAGCTTCCGGCAGTTATTGCTTGTCCATCACAGGCAAATCCTTCCAGAAAACAAAACCTCTCTTCATGTGCCGTGATGCGTGGATCCCTGTCCCTGCATCCTCCTGGGCGCACACAGATGTGCACATCCAGGCAGCCAAGTCCCCTTTTTTTGTCTCCCTTTTCTTTCACAGTGCATAAAACCAAATTAAATACCATTGCCACCTCAGCGGCCTTGGCAGGGCACTCTGCACCTGCATGCAGGGAAGCCTGCACCTGAAATCTGTGTGTCAGATCCTTCCCTTTATGTTACTTTTCAGTTAGTATCAAATAGACTCGCTGAAGGATGCTGAAATATTTGGCCGTATTAGATTATAAAGATTGGCTCAATGAAAACCCCCATGACAGATTCTAAAGACCCTGTGCCCAAGGCTCAAACAGGATAAAAGGAAACCCCTTTCTTCAGATTCCTAGGGGAAGTCCTGTGCAGTATTTGTCCATGTATGAGTCTAAATTGTACGTTCATTTCACAAAGACGTTTTGCCATTTCTCCATTAGTGACAGAATACTTCTGTGATCTGCAGACAGCTAGAATAACACAGAGAAGGTTTCTTAGCGTGATGCTTTACCGTTGGCTTGGGATTTATCTGATCTTCTTTTGTGGCGATGAGAAAATAGCCTGTGTGCCCCAAATGCCATTTCTCAAGCTTGTCAGCATGCTACAGTAGGAATGATAATTAATGTGCTTTTTAAAGAGTGGCTTAGGAGAGCTAAACAAGTGCCGTGGTGAGAGCTGGTTATTGTCACTCTTCAAAGTGCCACTCTAAGTACTGGAAGCTTTGCTACTCATCAGCCTTTGGAGAGAAACGCATTGGGAATTTCTTTCCGGAGGTGGTGAAGGGAATGAAGCTGCCCCCAGCCCCAGGCTGGTGGGTCTTGGGCATCAGCAGAGCTGGAGGTTGGTGCTGGAAGGTGGTCACCCAGCCTCTTGAGCTCCTGCAAGCTTAGCCCAAAGCAGAGCTGAGCCTAAGCCAGCCCCAAAACAGGGAGCAGCAGAAGGGAAATGGCTTTTAACACTTGCTCAGCATGAAGAAACTCACCCTGGCTTGTGAATAGCAACTTCCTGTGCAGGGTTTATGAACGTAGCATGTATACGTATGGCCAGTCCTTCAGCCAAACCACAGTAGCTCCATCAAAACAACAGAGCTGAGCTTTGAGAATCCCTTTTCCTTCCTCTGTTTCACCCCTGTACAAAGACAATTCTCCACCTTCTGTTGGACTTCCCACTTCCTTTATCCTTGGTGCCCATCTATTCCCCATTGGTATCTCACCAGAGGAGCAGTCGGGTGGCAGCCTAGGACCTCACTGGAGCATTCTTTGGCAGAGGTGTCATCTCTTTCTCTTTTCCCTTTCTCTAACAGGGTTTCCAAGGCAAGACTGGCCCCCCAGGACCCCCTGGTGTCGTAGGCCCTCAGGTAAGAAACAACAGCTTATGCTTGCTCCAGCTCATCTTCCCTGGTTCAGCACAACAGGCTCCTGCAGCTCTGATGGGTCAGCTGGAGCTGCCAGAGCCTTGGGTTTTACAGCACAGAGACCCCTCTTCCAGGGAAGGCAGAGTCACACCAAAGCAGGCTGGATGGCTTTGGAATTCCTGGCCAGGGTGTGGAATTACCCAGTGGGTCCCAGCCCACCTTGTTTTGAGGTGTATTTAGGATGGTATTTAGACAAACACCTGTAAACAAGGTGGCTCCTGTGAACTTAATGCAGCTTTCCTGGTGTAATGTCGGTGTGGGGTGAGAGACCCAGCCACACACAACCAGCCTATAAGACCTTAAGCAGCCAGAGAGGTAAATGAGAATTCCAAGGGCTGGGCAGTGTAAGCATGATGCAAGAGTGCTCTTACATGTTGCTATGAAGAAATGCACCTCTCTAATGTAAAGTGCTGCCCATTCTGTCCCAGTGGGGCTGCTTTGCTTTCGGTCACAAAGGACTCTGCAGTCTGGAATCAGTAACTGCACAACCAGAATTTGTACCCCTTAAGCACAGTTATGCAGAGCTCATGGGCCAGTTCTGTAGGCAGTCCTAGGCAGAGAAGGACTGGCTTTGGGCTGAGTCTTTCCTGAGCTGCTGGGGAAGTTGCTCTTTAATGAGAAAGTAATTAATTTGTCCTCTGTAATGACAGTGTAAAGTCCCTGATTTGTAAAGTCCCTGATTAGGGGCAATTCCCTGCCGACTGTGTCTGTCTTCTCCAGTGTAAATGAGCTTCTATGGCAATTTGATTTGGCTGTGCTGCACGCAGTCAGTGTGATCTGTGGTTGCTGAGCGATTGCAGTGTTATCGCTCTGCTTACACTAAGTGGCACCCCGCAGCGTGACAGGAATTACAACCCTTGTCCCAGAGGATATCAACATGCAGGGACGTTACAGAGCGGTGCATGTGGCTTTTGTCCTCCTCCACAACAGGTCACTTGGGGGCCTTGGGCACTGGGCCTTATGTTACACTTGTCACCATTAGTGCCCGAGTGTAGCACAGAGGCAGTCGGTAATTGCTGTGTAGTACAAGCCTAATCCATTATTTATGCCCCATAGAAGGATCAGTACAATTGTGGAGAACTTGCTAAGTTCTCATTTATAAAACCCCAAAACCTAGGCCTAACAGCTGTAATAATCTCATTTATGTGAACACTTTAATTCCAGAGGTTCCCAGTGCTGCTAGTCTGTCTGGTGCAATGTTACTCATTCTAAAACAAGGTCCTTTTGGATGCCAGAGGAGGCATCTCTCCAGGGATTCCTGGTGGCACTGCAGAGGAGCACTAAGGGACCATCCCACTGCAACCTAAAGGACTAAACTGATAGTCCCCATTTCTTCCTTTGTGGGTCATTCTCTAATACCAACCACCTCCTCCTCAATCTCTGTTTCTGTAGGGTCCAACTGGTGAGACTGGACCAATGGGTGAGCGGGGACACCCAGGTCCTCCGGGTCCTCCGGGTGAACAAGGTCTTCCTGGCCTCACTGGAAAAGAAGGGACCAAGGTAGGGACGAGCAGCCTATGGAATTCACCCTTCTTGCAAGCTGGATGCTTCCCTGTCTCCCAGAGATGGGGAGGGATGATTCAGAGAAATTTGATGATGCTGCACAATGTCTCATCACAACCTGAGCCCAGGGAGAGGAGCGTGCAGGTCCTCAGCTCTCTCACTGTCATTGCAGGGGGACCCTGGTCCCGCCGGCCTCCCAGGGAAGGACGGTCCCCCCGGCTTGCGAGGCTTCCCGGGGGAGAGAGGCCTCCCTGGCCCCATTGTGAGTAGAGGATGCTCCGTCCTTCCAGAGGGAAGGATGCCTGGGGGTGCAGCACCCACCACCCAGAGTGACTTCGTTTTCCTTCCCCCAGGGTGCTCCAGGGTTGAAAGGCAGCGAAGGTCCCCCAGGCCCCCCCGGTCCAGCAGTGAGTATCCTTGCCCTTCCAAGCACCACCTAACGCATTTACAAGCTTGGCAAGTAGAAGCAGAGGGTTAGTCACAGCTCGGAGCTTTCGCCGTTATTTCCCTTGCGCTAACCAACAACTTGCTGGATATTGCTTTATTTTACAAGACATGCATGTAATAGCTCAGTCATCCCGTGGCATCAGCTGTGAACATACGTGACAAGCTGAGGGAACTGCAGTGATTCAGGACATGGAGAATTTTGCTTCTAAGTCACCTCTGAAAGTTGTCCCCTGAAGACTTATGCTCAATGCAGCCCTCCTACAAGAAAATGTTCATCATCCAACCCTCCCTGCTTCACTGGCCATGAAGTTGCTCATGCTCTTGTTCCAGGGTAATGATGAGCCCCCAGGAACTGAGCTCCTGGCACCATCCAGGGGAGAACCCAGCCCTTCCAGGGATTTTAGTTAATAGAAGATCTGCAAGATCCCTCAGGCTGCTGGTACCACGACACCACATGGCAGCCACCCCGTCAGATGTGCTCACCTCCTGACAATGCATTTGCAGCATCCGACTGCTGGCTTGCTTTCTGTCTGTGTAGAGATGAGGCTCAGTACTCCAGTTAATGCTTCCTTTCTTCCTTCTCCGAACAGGGCTCTCCTGGTGAGCGTGGTCCTGCAGGATCAGCTGGCCCGATCGGCTTACCAGGGCGACCTGGTCCCCAGGGACCTCCAGGACCCGCGGGTGAAAAGGGAGCTCCAGTAAGTGCCAGTATAAACAGCTGTGGGTCAAACAGAAATGTGTATGGTAGGAAGCTGAGCATGGAGAGGCCTTGGGGTTGGTGTATAAAAAAAGAAGGAATTCAATTAGAAGGGAGTTTTTTCATCTTGGGTGCATCAAACCACTGGGTGTCAGCAGCTCAGCTGCTTTGTTTGTGGCACCCGTGCTATCAAAACTGGATGTGACCCCAGGGACTGGAATGTCTCCAGGCAATGAAAAGGGATGAGGACTGAGCAGGTGAAGCGGCAGCTCTGTGACCTCCTAGTGCCAAACAGCCCAAGGACCTGCCTCTGGGCAGAGCAGTGAGCCAACCCCACCACTGCTTCCAAGGATTCAATAGCAGCAGCAGTTCCCATTGAACCCAAAGCCATCCTGACCCCTGTTCTGCCCTGGTTGAGGGGCAGCACAGGAAAGCGCTGCGGAGATTTCAGCGCCGTTTCCTGGGATGCTGTGTTCTCATCCCCAGGCATCCCGCCTGTGGGAAGAGCCGCTCGTGCAGAGCGTGGCTGAGCCCTGCCATATGGTCCCTCTCCGGAGCCTTCACCGTCAGCCCGCGCAAACTCGCACGTCTTTCGCTTCCAGGCACGCGCGTGAAATGCCGCGTGTGGCACGAGGGAGTGGGCTGGGATGAGCCTGCTGTCCCCGAGAGCACAGCGCCGGGCCCAGGAGGGAGGCTGGGCCTCCAGCTCGCACCCAAGGGGCTCTGCAGGGACTGTTGTGATGCCTCGAGCATGAGCTCAGCTTTCAGACCCAGCGAAACGAGCAAGCGCTGGCATCAGGTGTTCCAGACTGCATGAGGACGCTTACAGTGATTGTTGTCATCAAAAGTGTTTATCAGCCACTGTATCTGTATTATAAACCCCAGCAGCTAGTCCAGAGGCAAGAATTTCCTGGTGAATCAGCTTTCTGAACATCTGTCCTGCCAAGTACCTATGTGATGTATCACTGCATAGATGAATGGGCAATTTATGTGGCATCTAATTATTCAGAAGAGAGCACCCAGGATTCAGATGCAATTAAATTATGTATGAGGAAACCAAAAAATACTCATTCTTCAGTTCCTATAAACCAAACAAATGTGGTGAAGGCTCCAGGTCTGAGGAACACAAGAAGATGTCCAAGCAGAAACCCCCAATGGCTGGGGTTCAGCCAAGGAGGGAGCAGGCAGGGAGTGCTGGGGCCAGAATCAGTAAAAACTGGCCTGTGAGAATATAAATTACTTGGGGTCTTGTTTGTCATCCAGAGAGAGGTGGCAGAGGCTTGAGATTAAATCTGAGTATATTGCTCTAGCAGTGAAATTGCAGCCTGATGTGGGTATTCACCATTTAGATATGTTTGTTCTTTCTCTATCTCTCAAGACGGACATCTTGTCTTGTTGCAGACAGCGAGCATAGAGTCTGATGAAGCATCAGTGAAAAACCGGTTCTGCTGTATATGTCCATACAGTCAGGGGTCACTAGCAGCTGAATAGAACATGAATGGGATGGAATGGGTTGGCTCTGTGTGACCTGCTGCTTGTTCTGCTTCCAGGGCGAAAAGGGTCCCCAAGGGCCAGCTGGCAGGGATGGCATCCAGGGCCCGGTGGGACTGCCGGGTCCAGCAGGTCCTGTCGGCCCCCCCGGCGAGGATGGAGACAAGGTGGGGGGAGCAGCTCCTGCTGCGAGGGTCGCTCTGGGAAGGACCTGGGTGATGTGCCCCATTGCCCCCATGCTACCTCCGTCAGTGGGTTGGATGTGCTGCTGCCCATCACCCAAAGGGTATTCCATGGTGATGGGCAGAAACCCATTGCTCCCCCAAAGCCTGGAGCAGGTGGCCTGCCCACAGGTGCCTCACCTTTCCCAATTCACTAATTAAACCCCTCTGGTCTGGAGGACTCTGGGATGAAACACCCATCACTGCTGACAAGGGCTGCAACACAGTGGTTCTCACATTGTGTGGCAGCTGCAGAACGTTTCAGGGTACGCCAGGAGTGCCCAAATCTCTGGCTTTTTTTAGCACATTCTGGGGTATTTCCATGGGATCTCTGGGATGAGGGATGCAGGCAAACAACTTGAATGTTGGGATATGGAAGTGGTCACCGCGTGAGCTAACTGTGTCCCTTTGTACCTGGCAGGGCGAGATCGGGGAGCCCGGGCAGAAGGGCAGCAAGGGCGACAAGGGGGAGCAGGTGAGTGGGGTGGATGCTGCCAAAGCTGCTTCCCTGGAGGAGCGTGGCTCCGGTGTGTGACTTGCTGGAAACAGAAAACACCGATTTCATTCCTTTCTGTCATCTCCTCATCTTCTCCTTTGCTTCATCGAATACCTACACAACGGGAAAAAGAGGGAGGACCTGAGGTGTGAGCCTGCAGCTCCCAGGAACACACTGAGATGTTTCCATGTCCCCCTGTACTGTGCCAATACCATGAGCAGCTCCTGCCATTCAAGCCAGGTGTGGGGCTGGAGCCCCTTTTCTGGCTGTCTGCAGCACTCTCAGATACTCTCTATGCACTGCTCCAAGCCAGGGGAGGACAAATGGTACTTCAGTACCTAGATAGAGCTGAGTGGTGTGATAGTGTTTTGCTGGAGAAAACATGCATTTAGATGTGTCTGCCATGCCATTGGCACCAGGGCTGAGGAATGCTGGTGTGTCTGGGGAGGCCTGACTCTGTTCCCTCCCTGTTTTGGGAATTAATGCACATTAAATGGAGGCTGTCTTGAAGGGCATTGCCCTCCCCAGGTAAGGTCTTTTTACTCTGAGCTCCTAATGCTGATGTTGCTCTTCTGTTTCATGACAGGGTCCACCAGGGCCTACTGGCCCACAGGGTCCAATTGGTCAGCCCGGCCCCGCTGTGAGTATTGCCCCCTGATAGCCCCTTTCCTTACTATAAAATCCCTTGGGAAGCACTGCAAGGATTGGCAGTTCCTGCCTGCCACCGCTGATGCACAGGGCATTACCACTGGCAGCAGAAGGAGGGGGTGGGGATGGGGCTTTGCATCTGTCTCATGTCTTTGCTAAGCTGTGCTAGACCCTTTCCTCTTAGGGTGCTGATGGAGAGCCAGGTCCCAGAGGGCAGCAAGGCCTCTTTGGTCAGAAAGGTGATGAAGGACCCCGAGGTTTCCCTGGTCCCCCTGGCCCAGTGGGCTTGCAGGTAATTTGAGGATGGAGGGAGGGCTCAGGGTGATGAGAGCTGGGGCTCCACCTGAGGTGTTCACAGCTCAAACTCATCCCCTCCGCAGGGCTTGCCTGGGCCGCCTGGTGAGAAGGGAGAAACGGGTGATGTTGGGCAAATGGTGAGAGATGCTTTTGTACTTCTCTGTTTGTCACTGGCACAGGCGTTGCTCCAAAACATGTGTCCTAAACCTGTCTTCCCTTTCTCTCTCAGGGCCCACCAGGCCCACCTGGACCCAGAGGTCCTTCGGGACCACCAGGAGCAGATGGTCCACAGGGTCCTCCTGGGGGAATAGGAAATCCTGGTGCAGTAGGAGAGAAGGTAAAAAAGCATCCGGGGAAACCTGACCGAGGCTTTGCTGGGTCAGTAACCTCAGGTTTGCTCATCCTCTTTCCCCCCTGCAGGGTGAGCCTGGTGAATCTGGTGAGCCTGGGCTCCCCGGCGAGGTTGGCCTCCCGGTAAGTACACTACAGGGTGGCCCTTGCTCTAATGGAGAAGAGCTTTTCTTCACGGGTGGCCCTCTGAAGAGCTGGTTAAGGGGTGTAGGAGAGGCATGGATTCAGCTGCAGGGGCTGAACCAGTCATGTTGTTGGTCTGGGTATTGGGTGACACATCACCATGTTCCTGGGTATTTATAGTGTAACGTTTAGTCACTGAACATGGGCTACCCACGGCTGAACATCATGAACACCATTCAGCCTTCGTGGGAAGGGACTGCTAAATCATGTTCTCGTGCTCTGAGATACAAATAAAGCTTCTTTCTCAGAATTGATCCAAAGAGGAGCTAGAGATTGGAAAGTTGGTTTCCTGGAAAATAGAAACACCCTTTTTCCTTTACAGGGTCCTAAAGGTGAAAGAGGTGAAAAAGGTGAAGCAGGTCCCTCTGGTGCTGCTGGTCCACCTGGCCCCAAAGGTCCCCCAGGCGATGATGGTCCCAAAGGCAGCCCTGTAAGTACCCCTCCTGCCCAAGCAGCGCTCCATTGTCCTGCCCAGCAGAGATACCTGCATGAAAAGGTGTTTGCCAGAGCTCTTTGTGGAAATCTGAAGTGATTCACCAGCCACAGAACTGCTCCTCCAATGATACATGATCTTGATCCCCTTCTTTAGGGTGCTCATGAGGAAAAGACCCAGCTGTACCTCATCTTCCAGCAGTACTTGAATTATCAGTTCTTTTTGCAGGCTGTCAGGAAGCTCACCCCTATGGTGAGCCTGCAGCGGGTTCACTTTGCACTTGAGCTTCTGTATTTCCAAGGTCCTCTGCACCAGAATGAAGCTTCTGAAACAGCGTGGAGGAGATTTATGTGAATTTGGGAGTTGTGCGTGTAGGGCAGGTCCCTGTTGATGCTGATTACTGTAGGTCTAGTGAAGCCAATAGAGCTATACTGATTTATACCAGATGACAATGGCACAGCATTTATCTTGCCAGCTTCTTTGATGCTTGCCTGCTCAAGAAATTTCTGCTGTGATAAGCAGAGGAGGCAGGAAAGTCAATCATCACTCTCAACAGATGGGCTTTGGGGATATCACATTACTGCTTGAAGCCTATTGTCTGAACGCTGGTCTCGGAGTCGTTTGAAGTAAACAATAGACATTGTGTGGAGAAGAATGGTGAAGTGCTTTAGTCATTAAATGCCTTGAGAGGATCTTCCTGTGACCATGCAGTAAGCAAGCATCATGTAGTAAGCAAAAGCAAAATCTCACCTGTGCATTCCCCAAAGCTGCGAGGATTTTGCTGTCATTTGTCCAATGTATTTATGAAAAACCAAATGAAGGTCCCAGTGTTGCCTGTGCTTTGCCTGATGCAGAGCTCAGCTGGTGGCTGGGACAAGATGAAGCCACTGAAGATACAAAGATGGGATGTGATCTGGGACTGCTGGAGGGTGGAGAACTGGGGCTTTGCTCCGTAGGGTGACTCCCTGTGTTGTCACTGGGGTCACAGGCACTAGTGCTCCACAGTGCTCCTGATGCAACCTCTCTGACTTGGGGATATCCCTGTTCTCTCTCTGCAGGGTCCAGTTGGTTTCCCTGGTGATCCTGGTCCTCCTGGAGAGCCTGGTCCAGCTGTAAGTGTCTGTCACAGAAGGGCAGTTAGGTTCCTCCTCTTAGCTTAGTAAAACACAACAGTGTGCTGGTCATTCACCAGCAGCTACTCTGGAATTTACTCTTCCCTTTCCTTGGGAAAGAGTAAGGAGTTGCCCCATAAGACAGTTTGTCTGACCATGCTACAGCCTTTGGGGTAGTAGGTGTATGAGTGCTGCTACCCACAATATTTGATGTAAGACAGTTGCTGTTGCCAGTGTTCTCAACAAGAGATGGGAAGGGATGGTGCTGGTGGCATGAAGACCACTGAACACTCCTGCTGCTGCTGCTAATGCTTCCCTCAGCTGTATTCATACCCTAACTACATCTGTTTGTTTCTTTCTTCTACCTTTTTAGGGTCAAGATGGTCCTCCTGGTGACAAAGGTGATGATGGAGAGCCTGGACAGACCGTGAGTAACTGAATAGATGAGCTCTGTTCCCCATCACTCCCCATGGTTCCTGTACACAGGTCCAAGGGCATTCAATTCCCACCAGCTTCTGCTGCGCTGGTGCCTGTCCCTCCTGCCTGTTTCAGCCTGGCTGCTGCATCCACCCAGGCTGCTTAGCAATGCATCCCCAAAGCAAACATTAACTTACGGGAAAACAAAACTCTTTCATTTCAACTTTGCTGTGCCTTATGGTATTTCCTGGTGGGAATGGATAAAACAAGAAACCACCTGCACCCCGAGGAGGTGTTGGGAGTTGTGCTGCCCACACCTCGGCTCAGCACAAGCTCCAGAGCTCAACTTGAGCTTTACACGTTTGCTCCTCCTTCCCATGTCTTGTGGTGCAGTTATGGCTCGCTCTCCTTCCTTCTCCATCTAGGGTTCCCCTGGTCCCACGGGAGAGCCAGGCCCCTCTGGACCCCCAGGAAAAAGGGTAAGCTGATGGTTTAGGGCTGTTCTTCTGAGTGTACTTGTATTGAATTTGTGAAGCTAATGTTAATAGTAGGTCTGCAGTAGATGCAAAGCAGTAGCATGTGAAATAAAAAACAATTCAAACGAACATCATGGTGCAGCATCCTAGCCATTGGGAATTGCTGGGGAATTGTCAGCTGCATCCCCTGGTTTTAACACCCAAGCGAAAACGCAAGGATGAGGTGCTCCTGCTCTTCCTGCCTTGCTGCAGAGCCCAGGGATTCATTTAGCAAGAAGCTAATTTAAAAAGCTTTTCAGAGATATTTGTCTCCATTTTGTCTTCTTCCCTGGGGCTGTAGCATCATTTTGCTAATTCTAATAGACCATTTCAAATCTGTGGGATCTAACTGTGGTTTGCATCTATGTTGTGCTTTCCCTAGGGCCCTCCTGGTCCAGCTGGTCCTGAAGGAAGGCAAGGAGAGAAAGGAGCCAAGGTAAGAGGTGGATGGGGGTTCACTTCTGCTGCCCTTTGGATGTCAAAGGGACCTCCCTCTGACAGTGCTGGTGTTTGAGAGACAGTGATTTGATTTCTCTACATGTTACAACAAATTAGCCTGAATTTGGGGCTATTGGCCTCCAGTCTAAGCTTATGTTTCATCATTTACAAGCTCCATGGAGATAACTAGGGCTTGCTGAGGGCATGGGAATGTTTTACTTGTTTTGAAGTTACAAAGTGCCATATTTGGCCATTCAGCGTGTGGTAAATGAGAGGCGTGCACAGCCCTGTGTTGCTTCCCAGGGCAGAAACAGCACTACTGGGTCAGGATTGGTCTGGTAAGGGAGGTGGGGAGATGGAGATGGGATTGCAGACTATAGGCCCAGTTGTGGCAGCTGTGGGAGCGCTGGTGGCAGAGGATGTCCTCTGCTAGATTATATCCCAGGACCAGACCCAGGGCAGCTCGGAGAGCTCGCAGTCTCCCAAGGCTGTTCCTGCTGGGAGTCAGCAGAAATGGTGGGAAGCAGCAGGAAAATGAACATGTTGGAAGCTTTATGTGCTTTTCATGGACCAACGTTCACTCTGTGGCGTCCTGGCAGCAGCCACAGTGTATTCAAGATCGCTTGGTGCCCCACTGCAAATTAAACCATGCTGCCTCTTGCGTCTAGGGTGAAGCTGGTTTGGAAGGACCTCCGGGCAAGACTGGTCCGATTGGTCCCCAGGGTGCTCCAGGGAAGCCTGGCCCTGATGGTCTTCGAGGGATTCCTGGTCCAGTTGTGAGTATTCCCAAACGGAGCAGAGTCTGAGAAAGCTGCTGGGCAGGGTTGTCCTGGTGCTTACCATAACCTATCTGCTTGGAAGATTCCTTTCTCCAGTGGAT
This sequence comes from Agapornis roseicollis, assembly GCA_002631895.1. Classification (NCBI taxonomy): domain Eukaryota; kingdom Metazoa; phylum Chordata; class Aves; order Psittaciformes; family Psittacidae; genus Agapornis; species Agapornis roseicollis. Next base: position 141,188 of record NDXB01015946.1, read on the forward strand.
ACAGGTTTCAATGCCTGACAGCAGATTAAACTCATTTAGTGGAAATAATGCAACAGTGAATATCACCTCCCACCTTATTGGAGACTTGAGTCTGCTCACCCCTTCTCCATGGGTGAGAGTTTCGATGACCTACAAGGTCCCTTTTCCAGTAGGGATCTGAGCATGAAAGGAACATAAATCATTTTGCCTTTGCCACGTGTTAGAAGGCAAGGCAAATGTTCCCTGGCACAGGGGCCGCATGAGGAAAGGTGAATAATGGGAATAATCCCAGCTGGGAGCATCGAGTAGTTGTTTTGAGGGAATTGCGCTGTTTTACAGGGTGAACAAGGTCTCCCGGGATCCCCTGGTCCAGATGGTCCTCCAGGCCCAATGGTATGTCCAGACCACCAAATTCTATGTGTTTTTGACATGGCTGGATGCATTTTACATGAATTCATTCTGTCTTTTGTTTTCCCCTGTCTCTGCAAGGGCCCACCGGGTTTGCCTGGTCTTAAAGGAGACTCTGGTCCTAAAGGAGAGAAGGTGAGAATAACACACATGATCTCGCTGCATGACCTGGTGCTTGCATCTGCCATTGTAGAGGCATCCTGCAGGTGGCAAACTCCTACACCCTTGCTTAGCTGTTTGGGATGTATCTAGCAATGTCTTTGCTGGGTGGCTTTGGTGTTTGGGTACCTCAAGTGAGAGACCATTATTAACATTTGCTGCTTTCCCCTAGGGTCACCCAGGTTTGATCGGGCTTATTGGACCACCAGGAGAACAGGGAGAAAAGGGTGATAGAGGTCTCCCAGGTCCCCAGGGCTCAGCAGGACCCAAAGGAGAGCAGGTAAATATTCCATAAGACCTTAATGGACGGTGCTTGTGAGCTGTGGGGTTTGCTGCTTTAAGCAGGTATGGCATAGCAGAGATGCTCAACGTTTATTCTACATGTGAGATGGACATGCTCCAAAATCACCCAATTTATGAGGAAGCAGATTCTCAAGGGTCATCTGAAAAGAGTTGAATAGACTTGGAGGGATGGTACCATTAAATATGCATCTGGAGGACAGGTTTTTACAACTGCATGCCAAATGAGGTAGGAGATTCTCTGGCTGTGCACACGCTGAAGAACCAGTTAAACCTCCAGATTTGAAGAGTCCTCCCTTCAGCTTCATTCAGTCCTCATCAGCTGTGAGCAGATGTCAGTTGTGTAGTTACATGCCAGCACTGGTGCATACACATCAATGCTTTTCTGCTTTTATTTTCCAGGGTATCACAGGTCCTTCTGGACCGATCGGACCTCCAGGGCCACCAGGATTACCGGTATGTGACAAGCAGTTGCCTTTGAATTCCTCAGGGGCTACACAGTCTTTGTGGAGTCACCTTCGTGCTCCCAGATGCAGCCAGCAGAGCCTTTCTGGGCTGATCTTACATGAGGAAGTTGATGGGGATGGGTTTGCCCAGCTGAGCCTGTTAAAAACACTTGACTGGGGTTATGGAAGTACTGGGGGTGATGGGTGAGCTGAGAGATGAGCTCAGTGGGCATGGCAGGATGGAAGACAAATGTCCCTCTCCCTGGTTTTGGGTTAGCTATGATCACATGGTGATTTCTTGCCCTGTTTGCTCTTGGTACGTTTTTCACTGGATGCCCAAAGGCTACAGCTTGGGTAAGCAGCATTTGCTGGGTGCCTTCAGCACAGAGCCAGGACCAGCCCTGGGCTGTAGCAGTGACCCAGCAGCTTTTCCAGCCCCCATGCAGGCAGGAGTGTGGAGCAGGGACACAGATGGGTGACACAAACGTGTTTTGTGTGTTGGCAAATAACACTGAACTCCAGCGGGTGGGAAAAGTGGGAAAAGAAGGGAATTTAAAAAAGCCACCTTGTCTGACCTTGTCTCTAAGGGGGGTCTGCTGCCTTCCCTGCTAGAACTGTACTGACTCTGCTCTGGTTTTCTCCACACAGGGTCCACCTGGTCCCAAAGGTGCTAAAGGATCATCAGTGAGTATAGACATTGTTATAGGAGAAGGCAAGGAGCAGTTATTAAGTGTATAACCCAGTGCAGCTCCTCCCTGTCGGTGGCATTAAGGCAATTGGCCAAAGATGGCCTTAGCAATTGCAGCCTTTTGAGGCTGCCTGAGCCCAGGGATGGTAACTGGGGAAGGTTTCTGCTGCACTCACTGTACTTCAGTGACCATCAGTGCAGCAGAGATCTCAAGGAGGATTCCAGTGCGCAGGAGAAAACCTGCTGCTGTAAGGCGGCGGGTATTAAAAATAGCCGGTGGAGCTGGGAAGTGCAGAACGCAGTGAGAATGAGGATGTGACAGCGAAGCAAGATTCATGTTACAGATCTCCCATGCAGGCAGCTAAAAATTCCTCATGGGCAGCTTCCGAATTCTCCTGCCCATGCAGAATTCAACGTTTAATTAAGTTTAGGTTTTATTTGGTTTATAAACCATTGGGCTGGTTTGAGGAGGTCACATTGCCATGCACTGGAGCAGCCTTCCTTGCCCATAGGAAGCCTCAGCCAAGTCTGACTGGTTAACCCCAATCATTTGACTGATCTTCTCTTTTCCTTAAGCATCTTTGGAGAGAGATGCAAAGAGACCCCTCGTATGTGCATGAAGGGCACAGAAAGAAGGGACAGGAAGGCAGGTTTTGCTACAAGAGGCTATTAAAAGAAATAATGTTTGGGATGTGCTGGAAGTGACAAGTGCTTTTCCCTGTGTGACTTGTGGTTTTCCCTTGTTTTTCCTCCCAGGGTCCAACAGGTCCAAAGGGTGAATCGGGTCTTCCTGGGCCCCCAGGGCCTCCTGTAAGTAGAACCCTTTCCATGAAGCATGAAATGAGGCTCGTATTTAATGGGAGTTGTGATATCAGGGGCTAGAAGATTTCTGGACAGAGATTCAGCTCATCAGGAATCCCTGCAGTGCATTGACAGCTCTTAGAGGTGCTGGGGAAGAAAGCAGGGTGTGAAGGGAGAAGTTACCAATGGGTAAAGAGAAGGTGGATCCAATGTTCGAGTTTGGTGGCTGGGGTTTTTCTCAGTGCCATCACGGGTGTTTTACCTGGTGTGTGTGTGTCTTGTGATGCTGCTTCTCGGCACTGGTGGCTGCTTTGGCCACCTCTTCTGTCCCTCCCCACTGGCAGTGCAAGGAGCAGTTGTATCTTCTTCCCCACAAACCAGGGTCCTCCTGGAGAAGTCATCCAGCCGCTGCCCATCCAGTCTTCCAAGAGGACCAGGCGGAACATTGACGCCAGCCAGCTGGTGGACGATGGGAATGCCGACAACTACATGGACTATGCAGATGGCATGGAGGAAATTTTTGGCTCTCTGAATTCCTTGAAACTGGAAATCGAGCAAATGAAGCATCCGTTGGGCACTCAACATAACCCAGCGCGGACCTGCAAGGATCTGCAGCTCTGTCACCCTGATTTCCCGGATGGTGGGTCCCACGACAGGGGGGATGAGGGGAGAACACCGGGAGTTTCCCTGCTCCATTCACTCATTCCCAGTGAATACAGGCGAGTGCAGAAAGAGGAGGAATTTGGGGGGTCCCTGGTGCCTCATGAGGAATATGGCTGACAAGGAGTACATAGAGAAGAGTTGAATTAGATGATCATCATGGGTTCCTTCCTATATATATATTCTATTATAGGAATGGGGATATGGGGCGAAAATCAGCTATTCCTATAAGGTGCCACAGTGTGATGTGGAGTCAGATCATAGCCTGGTTTCCAAAAAATACATAGAAACAGTGGCCTATGGCAGAGATGAAACATTCCTGATAAGACGGCTGCTGAAGTGTCCTTCCTGCACAGTGCTGATTCTTTCTTCCCTTCTCTTCCCTCTTGTGCATCAGGTGAATACTGGGTTGATCCTAACCAAGGATGTTCCAGGGACTCTTTCAAAGTGTACTGTAATTTCACAGCTGGTGGAGAGACTTGCATCTTCCCTGATAAGAAATCTGAAGGAGTAAGTGCATACAACTCTCCCCTTCCCATGGCATGGTGATAAGAGATTGTTTCCTAATATGAATATTCATAGACAGTCCATTTCAGGAGAGCTGAACAGTAGCAAGTAAGGATTAAAGATCCAGAAATTCCTTTCCTATGCAGCGTTGGTGTCTAAGATAAGGAATATGTTTATAAAGATAATTTCTTCGAGTAAGTCAGATTTAAACTGTGATTTGGGACAAGTCTTTGATGATTTCCCAGGCATAATAGATGCTAACACCTTTTTACTTAGCTTTAGAAAGGCAGAAGTGTGTTGGTGCAGGAACTGCGAGCTTCATTTAACTCCCTCCCTCCTGCAGCCAGGCTGCTCTGCTCTCTGCATGCACAGGCGCCGTTGATTGTCCTGCCCTTGCTGTGTCTTGAGGCAGAGCAGATAAACGTTTCCCTGCTGTCATTTTTCCTGGTGTTTCCTATGGGCAAACGATCCTCAATGGTTGCAGCTGGCCCCTGCGCTCTTCCTGGCGCCGGTGCACGAAGCTGGTTGAGTCCTTTGTGTAATGATGTGCTTGGCTCAGCCATACGCTGTGCCCTGTGCTGCTTTGTAGAGCTGCTCTCCCCAGAGCCTGGGGGCAGCTCTCACACTGGCCAGGCAGAAACTCCTGCAAAGCAGCCTGGGGAGCTCGCTCCGTTGTGCTGGGTTAAGGTGCAGACAAAGCTGTTCACTGAAAGCTGTTTGCTCCCTGAATTTCATCCACCAGCAGTACAGGCCAGAGCAGGACAAGGAACATGCAACATAAATCTTCCTTGGGTTTTGTTAGGGCTGTTCAAGCAGGAGATGGATTTCCTCTCCTTTGCACTAACTTGCCATGGCTTTCCTCTAAATCTTGACAGCTAAAACACAGAATCCGGCCCTTGTCTTGGGGCTGCTCAGGCTCCTGTGAGTGGCTCTTTGGCCTCACCACGTCCACTGTGGAGTTGCTTTTCTGAGCACTGCGATGCTCCTCAAATACAAATTGTGCTACACTTTTGCAGTACATTGTAAATAAGGAAAAGCTTCAGCCTGCTCTTTTCCCACGTAGAGGAATGAAACCAGATACCACAGCAGCATTAAGTATTGGCTGAGTGGTTTTATTATGAGCCACAGCAGACTTTAAGCTGTACCCCCTTTCCCTCCATCCTTAGCCCAACAGAAACACACTGACTTGCTTTATGGCTCATGTACTGGCAAGGAAAGGATGATCCCAAGACACCTGTATGTAGCTTGGCCATTGCTTTTGGAGGGATTTACATCAGCAGTGCAGGAGCTCGTGGGAGGGTTGGGGAGCAGGGAGCAGCCACCTTCCTCCCTTGTGCTCTGACCCAAAAAGCCATTCAGCTGATTAGATGTGGCTGCCATAAAGGATGCTCCAACAGCTCATTTCTTGTCAAGGTCACCCCCTGTATTGCTCCAGGTAGTTGGACCTTCACTATGTATAACGGTCCAGCACTGACTGTGGGGGATGCACTGTCTGTGCTGCTCCTTATTGCTACACAAGTGCCAGAGGCAGGCAGAGGCTTTCCCTTAATCCCATTCTTTGCCTTTCCCAGCCCCACAGCACCTGGATTTGGTGGTAGAGAGACAGCAGCCTTCCCCATTATCAGCACTGCTTTTCCACCCCAGCCCTCCCATGGAGATCCTTGACCACTGATACTTCCTTTTTTCCCCTCCCTGTCTTTCCTTTTATCTCTCCTGCCAACAGACTGCACTGCTGGTTCTGCATCCAAGGTATGTAGGAGGCAGACATCATTAGTGCTTAGCCGAGGAGGCTGGTGCCAGGGCACTGCTGGGCAGCACCACACTGTCCCTTCTGCGTGAGAGGCTGCTGGCACCTTAGGGTGCTGCCAATTGCTCTTGTTAGTGGTGTAGAAAGATTAAGCAAGCAATGTAAAGGGATTTGGACAGTCCCTATAAGACGTGCACTCTGCCTGGGGAACTGGATGGAACTTCTTAATTGATTTTTCTTTTCTTCTTTCTCTCTTTCCTCCTTTGCCGTCCACAAACTAGGCTAGAATTACTTCCTGGCCAAAGGAAAACCCAGGCTCCTGGTTCAGTGAATTCAAGCGCGGTAAACTGGTAAGATGCATCTTGGTGCTTTCTGTTTTCTTTAACCCCTGTCATATTTTACAGAGTAAAATGGCTCGTTGGCCCAAAGAGCAGCCTTCCACATGGTATAGTCAATACAAGCGGGGGTCTTTGGTAAGTGGCTAACCTCGGCCCTAGTCTGAATCAGAGCACCTCATCTGCTTTGGTATGGCCAGACCTGTTGCACTCTGCATGCCGGACTAATCCCTATCCCATGTTGCAGTACAGGTGTTTAAGGTGGAATACTGAAAAAGAAATAAAACCCAGTGGGGACACTTTTCCCATTGGCTTGACTAGAAGCCCAGGAGCAGGGCACAGCGCTAGCGCAGCCCATGCCTGCTGTACCCAGGGTGAGGTGTGAATCTATACATCTCTGCTCTGGGTTTCCCGAAGGATGGGTGTTGTCTCTTGCGCTGGAGCTGAGCCACATCAGGAGCTCCCACACCACCCCCAGAGCTTGGAGACATGAAGTCATTGCTTTAAGGGACTTAAAAGGTTTAAAGGATTTCAAGCCGTGTGCATTGGCCAAGCCTGATGGACAGGAGTCTGACATAGTCCCAGTTAGGACAGGACTTGAAGAAGTCCTTAAGGTCAGAAGATGTTTGATGTCAGACAGCAAGGCAGCAGCACATAGAGAAAAAGCTGTGGTGTTTCGTCCTGTAACAGGACATCCATGCTGTGGATAGATCACTCCTACAGAACCTCAGCCCTGGTCAGGGAGGTCAGAGCAGCAACTAATGAGTGTACGCCAGGTCTCCTTAAGCCACAGCACTCTGTGGCTGTGTGAGTATCAACTGTGTGATCCTGTGTGGGTATCAACTCCTGTAGGATGAGCGGGATGCAGATAACGAGCCCTGTCAGCTGAGGACTAGGAAAAAAGGAAATACTCAGTGGCTAAACCTGACCTGCCCTGGAAGCAGGAGCTGCTCTGCTGAACTGCACCGATCTGCTCCTGCAGGGCAGAGGTTTCTTGCAGTGCCCAATCTTCCACCTTAAAGGCAAACAACAAAGCAAACCACCGCGTTGTTTTCCTAAGCCACGTTTCATTGCCACTAAACACATTTTGCTCCGGTTCTGCCCACGAGAAGGATATGGCTTCTGCAGCTTCTCTGCACTACTGAGCAAGGCCACAAAGCCAAGGCTGAAGCCTCGTAGCTCCTTGGAGGGCAGCTACTCATAGCTTAATTACAGAGCACTCCATCAGTTAATGTTACAAGAAGCTCCATTTCTCCACCTTCTCTGCTTTTTTTTCCCTGTTCAGTCTGTTTATCAGCCAAGTTAGAAGCTGAATTGCCAACCTAGACCTTAGGGCCCTTTGGTTTGTTAAATAGGAATTTCAGTGCTACTTGGAACCCTTTCTTTCTTTTTTTACCTGTCCTGCATTTTCTCTTTGGGAAGAAAAACCACCAGCACGTGGAAGACCTGCCTAAGCAAACCTGACCTGCCTAGGCAACCCAGACCTGCATAAGCCAACCACAAAGCACCTGAGCCAGAAAAGGGCGGTTTGAGTATTTACTCTAATTCCAAATACTTCTCATTCTCCCCCGTCAGTCCTTGGAACCATGAGGTTTGTAAACTGGGGAGACATATGCCTGGATCCAGCGTCAGTTGAAATCTGTGTGTAGCTGGTGAGATGAATGAGTTTGAGTCCCCCCTGGGTGCTGCGTTGCCCATGGTACTCCACCGAGAAGGTCCCTGGTGTCCTTCCTTGCAGGCGAGCACGGTCTCCTGGGGGGCTGAGCCCCACAGGGATCCCTGATGCTGTGGGGAAGGTTTCCACCCAGCTGCTCAGCACTGAGGGAGCGTAGATGGCTCCGTGTGAATCTCAGCACTTGCATGAGGTGTGCTCACCTTCCTTCTGGGATAGCTGAAGGATGAAGGGCATAGGAAATGAAACACAAAGAAAACATCTTGGTTTGATGCTTCTGCACCATCATTAATCAATGACACAGAGTTCTTGGATCTGATTTCTTACCCTTTCTCGCAATGCAGCCAGACTGCATTAGAGGGATAAAAGGGATGCAGATGTGGGTTTTTTTCTGGACTCTGCTTTCCTCCCCTGTGCATTGCACACAATTCCCAGTGGCTCTAACAGGACCTGCCACCCATCCTGTCCTGTTACCCTTCACAGCCACATGGCATCTGCCACAGGGAAATACTATCACAGAGAAAAGGATTGATGTTTGCAAACCTGTGTTCCCATGAGCCAGCCTTATGCAGGCAGCCGGTTCCCATGGCTCCAGTCACAAAGGTGGGACAGGGCTTTGTGCAGTCTCCAGAGGCAGAGCAGGAACTGAGACCCCTCAACAAGTCAATCTCCCAGACTAAGCCCTGATTGAAATAAGAGAAGTAGGTCCTGCAGACAAGTAATGCCACGTGCCCTTGGGTGCATGCCATGCCCTTGACATTGTGTGCCCCATCCTTCCACGTCCTGGTGGTTTTCTGTTAGCTCTCCTCCTGGCATGCGCGGCTCTCTCATGGTCAGTCATATTTCACTCTCAGGAGGACAGTGCAACAGTATCCTGACAACCGGTTGGTATATCTATTTATTTATATTACCTTTCAATTCATTGGTTTATTGCCTGGTTACAAATCTCTTCTACTGTTTGCAGCTTGCACAGCAACTCGATGTTTTGTGGTACCTTGAAGAACACCATGCTGTCTGTGTGCCTGTGTTTCTCTCCTGGTTGTTTCTAAAGACACCCACTGTCCATAGGGGACAGTAATGAGCAGCAGCTCTGGCACCATGTTGATGCCCAGGAAGAATGAATGGGAAATAGGTCCTTGTGTGCAAAATGAAGTACCCACAACAGTCAGAAAGTAGTATCAAACAGAGCAGACAAAGCCCTAGGCCTTACAGGAACCTGTTCTCTCTCCTCTTGAAAAGCTGGAGGAGTGTGCTCACTGTTGGCTTAAACATGAGAGAGGTTTCCCCAGATTTGCACTCTCTCACAACCAGGCCTGAAATCTCTCTTCATTTTTCCTCCCGCCATGAATTAACCTGATTGTTTTAGCTCACAGCCAGGCTACCTCCAGCACACGAAATAAACTGCCCCTCAGTAGCCATGTCCTGCAGCCCTGCGTCGGTGGCATGGCAGGAGCAGGGTCTGCACCTCAGCCAGGTGGTGAGATCAAGCCCCATGCACATGATAATGAAAATGGGTGAGACTGGTGCTCCTCAGAGCCCCCAGCCTTGTTGCGTTGCCCCTCACTGCCCAGTGTTTCCCCTTCTCTACTTCCTATAGCTTTCCTACGTGGATTCAGACGGGAACCCCATTGGCGTGGTGCAGATGACCTTCCTCCGGCTCCTGAGTGCTTCAGCCCACCAGAACATCACTTACAACTGCTACCAGTCCGTAGCCTGGCACGATGCCACCACCAACAGCTATGACAAGGCCATCCGCTTCCTGGGCTCCAATGATGAGGAGATGTCCTACGACAACAACCCCTACATCCGGGCCGCCCTCGATGGCTGCGCGGTACGTGGGCAGCGCTGGGCACTGCGGGACGTGTCCTTCTCCTCCCCTGCTTGTCCAGCACCTTCTGACTCAGTGCAAGCACCTCTACATTTCCTGTGTCTCTTGATGCAGTTGCCTGGAGGGTTGTCCCCAGCATGAGAGACATCAAGCTTGTTCTCCCCTAATGCTGGGAATACGTGGTTCCACTCCAGGCCAGAGGGATCACAGAATCATAGAATAGTTTGGGTTGGAAAGGACCTTAAGACCATCTGGTTCCAACCCCCCTGCCATGGGCAGGGACACCTCACACTAAACCATGGCACCCAAGGTTCTGTCCAGCCTGGCCTTGAACACTGCCAGGGATGGAGTTGATCTGCTTTATTGCTGGCTGTGCATAAAGGGACCTGCCTAAAACCACAGGTTGCTTTTAAAAGACCCCTTGCCTTTGCTCTTGTCTTGTTTGCTCACAGAGAGGCAAGCAATGAGTTTCCAAAGGGGCCCAGCATCCTCCCTTTGCCTCTGCTTCCTGACGCTTGATTTGGGATTGAGCTCTGCAAAATCTGCCCTCAGGAGCTAAAAAATCTGGCAAAGCCGGTGCTGCTGGTGTTTATTTTGAGCCCCAGCGTGCTGGTGCAGAGGCACATGGAATTCTCACCCTCTGGAACTGCAGCGCTTGAAGCCCACGGGACAGAAAGATTGAGATGTTTGACAGAAAAAGCCCTCCACAGAATATGAGATTAAAGTGGCTCTGTTCTGGCACATTCATGTGTTTTACTGTAAGAGCAATGAGGAAAATCAGATTAGAATCACTTCTTTTAACACTCTGGCAGAGAGGGAAAGAGCATCCATCCATCCATCCATCCATCCCACTCCTGAAGCCATGCTGGGGAGTTTATCCTCAAGTACTTAATATCTCCTGCTAACACAGGAAGTGCCTTTCCTCTCCCTTTCCCTTCTTAAGTGTCAGGGTGTTGCAGGATCACATGTTGCATGTTTTAAGGCAGATGTGCTAGCTGAAAACCCTTTTGGTTTAAGTGATTTGACTCAGGTGCCTGGCATTCATCTCCTTAATGAGGGATATTTGCATGAAAAGACAACTGGGGCTCCTTTGCGTTTATTTGCTTGGTTGCCTCTCCCAGGCATCTTCTCTTAGCAAGAGATGTTTCTGTGGGCTGTAGAAAGGAGGTAAAAGATGACTTAAAGAAGCTTATTGCAGTCTTGCAAAAAGAGGCTCTGCATCTCCTGTCCCACCTCTGGTACCCTGGTAGATCATCCTTCCTGACCCACAGGCCAGATACTTCAGATTGAGCCCCACCATGTGGAAAATGAAGTTGGGCTGCCTGGCACAGTGTTGTCACAGGAGTCCTGGCAGGACCAAGCTAAAGGCTGATGCTGAGGCTGTTATTTGAATGTGTTATCACAGCTCATTCCGTGATACAGCCTATTCTTCTGAGGCACACAAATCAGAGGGTATGGTAGAGCCTAAAGCTGCTTCATAAATCCATTTGTTTGTGCAGCTCTGTACACCCTCAGGGGCACTTCTGCTCCTCTAATAATTACTTATATTTCAGAACTAAGTGTATGGCTACCAGGCACGCTAAAAAAGACACCATCACCCTGTGAATTCCATCAGACTTTGAATGGGATCTTTCCGGTAGCACTCAGATAATAGTCGAATTAATATATTCAAATTAAATAACTTCTATTTGCTCAACAACCCATGTGTGTCCTCAGGGAGGCAAAACAGCTATAGCACAGCCAGGCTTCTGTTCCAGCTGTGAGGTGTGCTGACAGCAGAGTGTCTTTTGATGTGTATGGCAGCAGCTTCTGCTCCAACATCTGGGCTCAGGACAGTGGGACCATCGTCAGTGGTCACCATCCTGCTTGAGAACCTCTCTGCCAAATCTGCAGGGCAAATGTGTGGTTGGGTGCTGGGTGCCTCAAATCCCTCTCAGAAATGCCTGGGTAAGATCATCATCGTATTCCCAGCCTGCTTGGTGAATGCATATCCATGCAAGCTTGCTATTATCGGGGTGGAGGTGTCACCTCTTTCTCCCTTTTCTCCCCATCAGGCAAAGAAGGGCTATCAGAAGACTATCCTGGAAATCAACACGCCCAAAGTGGAGCAAGTGCCTATAGTCGACATCATGTTCAATGACTTCGGAGAAGCATCACAGAAATTTGGATTCGAGGTGGGACCAGCTTGCTTCATGGGCTAAGAGCCACCTGAAAACTAGTCTCCAAATGAGCAACCTCGTAACCTCATTGCGCCATTTAATTAATTAAAAACAAGGAAAAAAAAGAGAGAAAAAGAATTCCTCGTCACATGCACGTTCTGAAACTGGACAGCGATGGGTTATTTTATATCCCCGTTTCGTTCTGTTCCTCGTCCTGCCCTGGTTCCTCCAAGCCCCGTGAGGACCCATCCCACCAGACACAGAATCTCATGACCGAGCACCGCACACGTGGCCCGGGGACCTGGCTGTGTGCTGCTCCCACTGCTGCTGCTCCATGGCCACCGAGCAGGCCCCACTGCCAGCAAAGGATGCTGCTGCTTCTGCTGCTTCATCATCTTCTTGCCACAAAGCAATGCCAAGCACTTGCCCGTAGATCATTGAGGAAAAGCTTGAAACTCCGATGTTCAGCCTGACGTGGAAATCCCAGCAGTCCCAGCTGCAAACCAAACCTGCCAAAGCTCATTGGAGGCATTTTGTTGACTTCCATCACATTGGGATCAGCTCTAACAAGTAGGTGTCATGCCTACTTCCAGAAGGTTTAATATCACCCTTGAATCACGTAAATGACACCTCATGAATTCGCTAGGGAAAAGTACTGGGCATCTCTCTCCCATGTATTAAAGGTGCTTATATTTTTGTATGTTTGTAAGTAAATATTTGTATTGTATATTATTTTAAATGCTGAAATGTTTCTGGCTTCAAAACATGCATGTGACCCTGTCCGGATTGAACCCGGCTTCCTTCCCACCGCTGCCCAGCCAAGCATCAACTCCGGGGATGAGGACAGCAGCACCTGCCTCTTCCCAACCCCAACCCTGGATCTTAGAGGGTCTTTGAGTTGCACCCAGGTATGAGCCTTGGCAGGATGAGGGCCCATGGAGTGGCAATTCTATGTTGTAGAATGATTCCTTTCAACATAAGGAAATTAAAGCCACATTTTAACAAGGTCTCTACAAAAACCCTAATGTAAAAGTAGGATCTGCTTTGAGTCTTGGCCTTTTTATCCACCTGCTTACCTTCACATCCATGTTTTAAATTAATCTTTCCTTTTTTCCTTCAGCATTCTTTTAAAATAATAATGATTTAACCCCCCCCCCCCCCCCCCCC
>NDXB01015946.1:154148-208793 GCA_002631895.1 Agapornis roseicollis
ACCCCCCCCCCCCTCCCCATTCTCAGCGGCAGATTGCAGTGGCAAGGGAAAACCCATTGGTCCTCTCTGAATATAAAGTGTAAAGAAAAGGAAACAAAAAGGTGCTTTTTATTTTTACATGTCTCTGTGGTGCTATCTATTTGAATGACTTTAATACAACACTGGTGATACCCTGCCATTGGCCAATCTCCCACCAGCTTTTGCTTTTTAGCTGCTTTCAATGCAGACTGGAGGCTTTGATTATAAATGCATGTCTCTTCTGTACTTGTTACATAGGAGACCCACTCATTGCTTAGTACGGTCCATGTACAAGAAGTATTAAGTGTTCACATCTTTTTTTCCTCCTTTCTCCCCAAGCATATCGCTGCCTCTCAGGCGATGGGAGCAGCACCAGACTGTGCCCACTCGCTGCATGTTTGTGGTGCTAATTCGTGTAGTTGCTGGCTGTCCTGACGCGATGCTGAAGCCGGGTGGGATGCCGCCCGCTGCGCTCCCGGGAGTCTGCAGTTCTCTTGGTCTTCCCACGGTGGCAATGCCAGGATGGGATTTTTCTTTTCCCATGCAGCGTTTTCGGCTCTCAGCCTGGTGACACCATCTTCTTTCTCCATGTGTTTGTCCGTGTGTCTTCCCCCTGCCCATTTGCCTCGGTCAGATCTCTCAGCTGGAAAATAGATGTTGCAGGGTGCTTTTTTAATTACTTGGCCTGGAGTATTCCAGCAGCGCTTGAGCCAAAGGGGGGCTTTCATCATCAAGGAAAAGACATCACATTTACTGTGAAGAAAAGCCTATATCTGATGTCTTCTCCCCCCTCCTTCCCAAGCAGAGAGCAGCAGTAGCCAAGGAAGGGAGGCGAAGCCGTGCTGGAGGCAGCGGCGATGCCGCGCGGTGCTTGTCGGTCTAGGAGAGCCATGTCCACCCCTCTCCCTTCTCCTGCTCTGTTCTCTCGCGTTGCTTTTTTACTTGGGGGACAAAAAATACACAAGGTGCTACCCTAAACCCTGCAGACTCCGGCAGCAAAGCAGTGAAAAGGGGAATATGATAACAATATATAGGAGAATTCAGCTTCTCAGTCACCTTGGCAACAGCCTTGTTCAGGAGCAGTGGGAAGGTCAGGAAAGGTTGCACGTTCCTCTCTGCAACAGAAAAGCCATATCTTGATGTATGTACACACGTGTGCGCCTGCCCAGGTCATGTGATTCTGTTATCAATTTTCATCCAAGGAGCTTTTTCCTTTTTATTTTTTCTTTTTATTTCATTGCTTTAAGAAAAGAAAAAAAAAATCCTGTTGAATTCCACCGTGTTGTAATTGTCCTGAGCTCCGAACGGTGCGATCCCCCGGACCACTTAGCTACGGTATATTGCAATAAAATTACTACTTGTATTTGCAGACCTTCTTTTTGTGTAATTTTATTTCCCTCCTCCCTTAATATATATTGACTTGAACAAATGTTGATAAGAAAAATAAAAGCCTATGGAAAAACAAATTCTAGTACATAAGGCCCTTTTTAAACAATAGTGTTGGATGGCATATTGTACATTTCTTCAAAGTCCAATAAACCTGTCATAAAATTTAAGTGTAATGCCCATAAGAGCTATTTTTAAATATTTTAAACCTGTGTAATAAAGGAATAAATGTAATAGATTTTTGTCTCAATAAATCAAGTTTACTGTTTCCACCGAACCCAACACGATGTGAATGTCTTCTTCAAGTTGGTTGCAGCGGCATCTCCCCACGACCCCTCTGCTCAGTGGAGCCTGAAGAGTTCATCGCAGGAGCAGTGACAGTGCTTAAAGGTAACGTATCTACTGCAAGATACTAAACCCAACCCACCAGGGAGAGAATTTCCAAGCCTGGAATCTTTTCTTTCCCCTCAGTGAGAAACTCCAATCAACTCAGTGCAAAACTCCAACCTGGGGGTTTCAGTGGGACCTGGATGAGAAAATCAAGTGGCCTCCAGCTCTCCACCTTCTCCATGAGCATCTGAGGAGCCTTCGCTTGGTCCTGCAGCATTTACTCCAGATGATCTTCCTGGTGAGCTCTCCCATCCCCAGCCTCAGGCCCTGGCCCCAGAGCACTGCTGCGTGGATGTGCTGGGGGAAGCAAAACAAGGGACACTCTTCCCATCCTTTCCTCCTTGCCTTCTGTGGGTTTCACTCCATGAAAGACATGCAAGAAGATGATGGCTCCTCTGGAAACCACCATAAAAAGTCACATCATCAAACTCACCATCAGCCACTGCTGCAGGATTTGCATCGCTCTGGTTCTCGTGGGCTTCTTGCAAAGAACATTTGGTTGGCGCTACTGGTTTGCAGGTTCAAGAAGATGCTTGGGCCTTAGGAACATGTCCCTATTTGCAACCCTGCAGGTGCGTACAGTGCACACACACGTGCACAAACCCACCCTGTGCCAGAAGCTTTGCAATGACCCAGATGTGTTGTATGTCCCAGCAAACTCTCCCCTTTATTCTTTGGCTACAATTAGTGGTAAAACTCATCTCTTAGTGGACCCCTGAAATGCAGAGGTACCACAGCTACAGCAAGAAACTACTGGGGGGACTAACTTTAATTACTTAGACCTGGCTAGAAAGATTTAACTTAGATCCTGGTAATGCTTCAAGGTGACACTAAGCTCATCGTGCTCACTTGTCAGTTGTGATTTGCACTCAATCACTGCTGGTTGCAGCAAAGACTTCAACAAATGCCTCAAAGTCTTGCTGCTGAAAGGAGCTTTGATCTGTCATTAGGAAGAAGCAGAGATTGAAGAAGGAATGTGACTGGGTTTGGCACTGCCAGACCCAGAAGCTGGGGCGTATTTTTCACCTCTTTTCATGTAGCAAAGTCAATGGTTTGGTGCTGGAGCTACAGTGCAGGAGCTCTGCCACGTGAAATGTGGAGGGTAATTTTGGAGAGATCCACACAGAAAGCAGCTGTGTGAGCATCTGAGAGAGCTCAGCGTTGGGGTGAGAGTGGGGCTGCTCAACCCAAGCTCACACACCCTGGGCAGCAACTGCCTCCTGTGATGTGTTCTCTAGCGCAGGGGCTTGGCGAGGCTGGGGATGCTGCTTTTCTGTGTACTGAGAGCATGAAGCTTGAAGAGCTTTCCCCACCCAGTTACCTGAGCTGACCTGGGCTTCAGAACGTGTGCATTTGCTCCCCGGCTGGTTCCTAAGGTATAACATGAATGGCTGCTTGAGTGCTCCCTGCCTATAAATGGGAATTATCCTTTAGGTGATGCTTTAGCCCTGTTCTGGAGGAAGGGGCTGGGTCCTCCTGCTGCTGTGTGTCTGTTGGCTCCCTGTCTTTTCCCTTTGAGTCCCTTGGCTTTGCTTCAGCTGGTGGAGCACTGGCTGGCCCTAAAGCCCTGTCAGGACCCACAGCCTGGGACACAGGGACACACTGTGATCACACCATTTGCTCTCTGCAAGACAGGACGGCGTTGGCTGGGATGCACCCTGCTCTGTTGTTACCTCTCAAAGTGATGCTCCTCCCAGCTCCTTAAATAGGTGTTTACATGAGGCTGGTAAAAAAAACATAAGGGCTAAACAAGAAGTGTTGGCCCTGGTTAAATTTAGGGCCGGGATCCTGGGCATCTCTCCCCTATGGTCTGGGTGGCTTTGGGCAAACAAGCCAGAAGAAAAATTGAATGGGTGTTCTATACAAAATATTTGGTTTCTTTAGTGGAACTGAAGCTCTCCTGGGGAGCAAGAAACAGCAAGATAAAGTGGGAGGCTATAATAAGAAGGGGAGAGGAATATGCATGAAGAGAATGTGTAAAGCATTGGGTAGGGGGAGGCTTTTGCAGCATATGAGCCAAGCTAGAGCTGTTTTCATTCTTCAGCTGCTTTTTGTCCAGCATCTCCCCAGCCAGGCCTGGATTGACTTGGTTTTTAATGTCTCAATCAAAAGGCTAGAGCTGACCTGACCCACAGCTCTGGGAAAACCCCAGCTCCCTGTGACTGCCAGTGAGGAAGAGCAAGGGAGCTGGAGGTGCCTCCTGGCACTTCACCACCACCTGAAAACTAAGCTGCAGAGTCTCCAACCGAAGCTAATAGAGCACCAGGCAAGCGCATCCCCTCTCTCTTCACACCTTGCCCAGGAACGGTGCCACTGCAAATTCACTGCTTTGCTTTCCTGCCAGCCAGGCAGCCACCATGCAGGCAGCTCCCAGGGTTTGGGGGTATTTGTTTGACATGGCTGATCTGAGCAGGTCAGAGCATCCCGTCCTCTGCTGGGGTGCAGTGAAGGCAGGGCAGGATGTGCCCCCCTGAATCTGAGCTCCTCTGCCTCAGCCACCTCTCCTTCTCCACATTCCCTGCTCTGCCATGCTGCACAGTGCGATAGCAGCAGGTGGGAAGCAATGGTTTAGCATAAACACCCATAAATTATCGTGTCACAGCAGTGAGGGCTTCTGCTGCTTCTTTCCCTTCTCTTTTCTTTCCATGTGTTTTCCTTACTTTAAGGCAAGAGCAACCTTTGAAGCCAGCCTGGGCTGATGCTCTCAGTATCTGTCAGTCGCTGTTCAACCAGAGCTGCTCTCCTGCCATCACACAATGGCCCAAAACCACAGACCTGGAATGCTCTTCAAGGCCTCTGGCTTAATCTAAGCTCTAATTTCAACGAGGAGGCACTGCTGATGCTGGAGAGTGCAGAAGTGCAGTTTCAATAGCTGGAGCAATGACACGAGAACACAACACTTGAATACCAGTGCTGGCATTCGGTGCCTGCAGCTGAGTCCTGGGATTCGCAGTAGCTCCATAGTGCTTCCTCTTGGACTGGGCTCCATCTGCTCTCCAGAGGAGCAGCATCCTGTGCCACTGGGGATTGTCTACAGCATCACCAGTGCCAAGCTCTGGTCCACCAGGATCATCCTGCTAAAGCATCAAGGAGCAATCCTTTGGATTGTTACAGCCATGGAAATAATTTATGCTTAACTCATCCCTCCCTCAGCACTTCCAGATGGAATGGTGGTCCCCGGCCTCACCAAAGGGGCACAAAACCAACCTGCTGGATCTGAGGGTCTCACTGGGTTTTCCCTACGCCATAGAACTGAAACCTGGGTTTGCTTTTCACCTCCAAATTGGGGGCAGTGTTGATGTGCTCTTGTTTCATTACGGCATCTATTGCCTCTTCAGTTATTCCTTGTAACTTCTCTGGCTGCAGGTTTTTCCTGTCCTGGAGCACCATGGCAGCAAAGTGATTTTCTCCTGAGGCACAAACTCAATAGTTCAGGCAGACCCTGCCTGTTTCTACCTTCACAGCAAACAAAACTTAGCAATTTATGCTTGTATTTAATAGGTTTTCTCAAATAGCCCAGAGCAAAAATAAACACCCCAAAGACATCAAACACATGAAAGCCCTGAAGAAGAAGCTGTTTTTCTCCTTCGGAGAGAAGCCAACACGCTTGTTTGGGGAGAGATGCATAACTAAGAGAGCTCTGAAGCACTGAAATTACATCTTGTAAGGCGCAGGCTGTCACGCTTAGCGGCACCCCTGGAATCACTGCTCGACACAGCTGAACACAGAGAGCAAATGTGCCATCCCCAGGCCCTGCGCTGGCACTCCCCGTTCTCATCCCGCCTAATTATTAATATGTTAATTTGACAACGAGATGTTCTTTGCAGAGCATTTTCTGCACCGCTCTTGGGTTTGCTCAGATGCTCTTCAGCAAATTCCCTGCTTTTCTCCATATCCTCGGCTCAGGCAGGGCGAAGCCATGGGCTGTACTTGGGGGACCCTTCCCTGAGCACTGCAGAGGGTAACCACATTGGGTGAGCATGGTTTTGGTGCTGACCACCGGCCTGAGCTTGGGAACAGCCCCTGGTGTGGCCAAGCCACCATCCCAGCTCTGCAAAAGGGGCTGCTGCCCTGCAGCCCCTGGGGATGGGGATGGCTGCGGTTGGGCATCATCTCCTGGGGACCCCAAGGGAAAAGATGCTCTGACTGTGGAAAAACTTCCCCTGGGCACTGAGCAGGGACCTGGACTTAGCTATGGGGCCCCTCTGCCATGGGTGCCATGTACATGGGTGGTGATGAGTTTGGGCTCAGTGCTAATTCCCATCTAAACATCCTGTGGCGGCTCCCAGACAGGAGCCTGGCTTGGGGAGGTGCTGGTGGGACTCAGCCTGGAGCTGGTCCTCGCTGCTACCCGCTGATGCTGAGCTGCAGGAGACAGCAGGAGCAGCCACCAGAAAGCAAATTGTCCCTCTTTCAGGTTTTCCTTTCAAGAGCCTGATCAGAGCCCCTGTTCTGAAATGGAAATCAAAAAGCTGCCAGACTCGAAGCATTAATTAAGACACACAACAGGGAGAGAGGGGGAGAGGGAAGGAGGGGAGCACCTCTCCAGGAATGAGCTGCTCTATGAGGAAGCGTTTGTGGATTCCAGATGCATATCCATCATTTTGGTGCCGAGAGAAAGGGATTGAATCAAACTGCTGCGGAAGTTCGTACAGCAGCATGGATTTCATTTTCAAACTTGTATCAGGCAAAGATTAACCTTGCTGAAGGGCGTTAGCACAGGGAGAGGTGTGAAATTAATCCCTGCTATAAGTTTCTTCAGGAGGAAATGCCAAGCACTATTAAATATTTATTGTATAGAAATACCTCCCCCTCCAAGCTTTCTTTCCTGCTTTGCATTCCAGTTTCTAACCCAGCCCGAGCCTGCCCAGCAGAGCAGCTCACCCGGCTCACACTTCGAGTGCGAGGTTGGTTTTATTTCCTCCTGTGTAAAGAGAAAGGTATGAGGAATAATTCATTTGTCACCTTGATTTTTTCGCTCCCTCCCCTCCAAAGATTGATACCGTTGCACTTAAAGGGGAGGAAATCAAGTGGTGCTGATCTATGACCAGATGCTATTTATTCTCATGGAGTCTCATCTGCAATTTGTTCAGCATCTCTGGAATTAAATCCCTTTGCAATCTCCCTGGCTCACTGAAAACGTGCCATTTCCCTCCCCTTCCTTCTCAGATGTCTTTTTCCTCTGATCAGGGAACAGTGTTATCCATGATGTGATTCTGCTTTACTTTCAGATGCCTGTGGAAGTTTTGGACCATAAATAATGCTCCCATGCAGCTCGGGCAGAGTGAGTCTGAGGCTTTTTTTTCCCCTTTTCTTCCCTCTTTTCCTTGTCTCTTTCTATCTTTTTTTCCTCAGATCTTGGAATGGGTGATAAATTAATCATTGCTTCCCCCATAGCAACCGCCAACGTACAATATGGAGCTGATTCCTTCACACCTGTGAGTTAGGCTTGGAGCTGACCCTGCAAATGGCAAGAAAAGAGCCTCTCGTGGATCCCGAGCAGCCGCCTGGCTCAGAAACATGGCTCAGCACATTAGTCCTAGAAAGCAGCTTAAGATGCTGCTGTCCCTCCTTGTCCCCAGCACCCAGAGCAGGCACAGCCTGGCCAGCTGAGCCCATGCCCGAGTGCATTTCTGGAGCAGATCCAGGCTGCCTTCTGCTTTTTGCAGGGATAAAGGTGGTTTGCAGGGGTATTTTCTACTTGGCAGGATGATGGGAATAGGGCTGATGGGCACAGGTCCTGCAGATCCTGCCCCAGCTGATGAGATGTGATTGGCAAAGCTGGTTCAGTGCAAGGCTTTTCTCCTTTCCTTTGCCTTTCTGATTAGAAACAGGAAACAGCTGAGGGTGGGTGGAGATGAGCTGTCCCATTGGGTCCTCATGGCTTGAAACCACCCGTGGCAGACTGGGTTGCCCCTTCTGTGCTCTGGATAACCACTGCCTTTAACTTGGGGCTGCAGCCAGGAGGGACAGGAGCATCTTCAGGCCACCAGTTGCCAAAGTAGGTGGGTTGAGTGTCCTGGACCTAAGCTCTGGATCAGCCCAAACCCATTTCTGAGGGCTGTGACTCCAGCTCGGGGGGATCAGGACCCCCTTAATTTGCTCCTAAGAGCCTGCCCAGCCCCAGCATTGCTCCAGATGCTCCTCTTGCTGCTCTGGAGCCTTCTTCCTGCTGGCCAGGGCAAGGGCTGGCAGGGATTCACAGACCCCATCAGGATGCATTTCCCTGTTGTTCAGAGCATCCCTCCTTTTAATTTCCACTACAAATATCAATTGGTGACTAAAAGGGGACCCACCTGAAACGTCTGCCCTGTGCAGTCATTATCCACTTGAAAAGGCTCCTCTGGGCCCGAGCCAAGCCCTGCTTGTGGCTGCCTTTCTATTTATTGTGTCAAAGCGAAGGATTTCATGTTGGTTTGTTTCTAATTTTCTAGAGAGCTAATCAGATTGGCAAGAGAGAAAGGAGCTTCCAGGAGAGGCAGCTGCTGAATAGCAGAGAGCATATAAAGCTGGGGCTGTAATCCAGGCTTTACCCACAGCCTTATTAAGATCTAGATGTCTTATTGCAGGCATATATCCTGCTGGATTTCATGGCAAGTTTTGTGATTTCTCCCTTTCCCCCCTCCTCTTCCCAACATTTTCTTTTTCCATCACATAATTTTCTGTCTCTTGCGGGAGGAAAGAGCCTTGTTTAACAGTGCACGCATTGCACTGGGCAACAGCCTCCATTTAAATGGAAATGCTGTCAATAACCAATGCAGCACCAGCACCTCACCTGGGAAAGGGCTTAGAAATACCATTCAGAGGTAAAAAAAGCCCGAGCTCCAACCCGTCAGAACAAGAACAGCCCCAGTCCTCTTGCAGAGGCAAATTGCAGATAATCGACTGCCCGCTTGTTTGCAGCCAAGATGGTGTAAATGATGAGGGAGGAATAGGAGCTCAGTAATAAACCCAAGGTGTGGAAGCAGGAAGCTCATTAGATCCTTACTGTTATTGTTCATTGCAGCCCCGCAAGCCTTTGGCTGAACATAGGAGCCAACAACACAGGGACAAGGAATCAGAGACAGGAGCCATGGGAGCAAGAGTGAGTCCAGAGCAGATGTGAGTAACATACAAACCCCTTCTCGCAGTGGCCAGAGAGAGGATGCTTTACGTGACTTGGTCAAGGGCATGAGGAGCTTGTGGTGGATAAAGGGACTGAATGCATGGCTGGGGCCCAGCCTGTCACCCTGAGCCTGCAGCTTTTTGTACCTGTTTTGTCCCAAATTATAGAATCCCAGAATCCCAGCCTGGTTTGTGTTGGAAGGGACCTTAGAGCTCACCCAGTTCCAACCCCTGCCACGGGCAGGGACCCCTTCCACTGGAGCAGCTTGCTCCAAGCCCCTGTGTCCAACCTGGCCTTGAGCACTGCCAGGGATGGGGCAGCCACAGCTTCTCTGGGCACCCTGTGCCAGCTCCTCACCACCCTCACAGGGAACAGCTTCTGCCTCAGAGCTCAGCTCAGTCTCCCCTGGGGCAGGTTCAAGCCATTGCCCTTGGCCTGGCCCTGCAGGCCCTTGTCCCAAGCCCCTCTCCAGGTTCCCTGCAGCCCCTTCAGGCTCTGAGGCCTCCCCATGCCTGACTGTGCTCTCCTTGGGTCGAAGATTTTTTCCTGAATCATAAAGCTATGGATGCCCTAGAATGCGGCCCCAGTGTGGTGGAGGCCACATGTCTAGTAATGAAAAACGAAATGGGGTTGAAATACATTTATCCCTTTCCTTGTGGGGAAGGGGGAGAAAACCTTAGACAAAATCTTGACTTTTTCTTTCATCATTCAAAATCCCAGAAATGTTCAGAAATGGCTCTTCTCTGGATGAGAAAATCCTCAAGATGAGAAACTTTACCAGCTGTCCATATTGTTAAAAAGCCATTTTCTCCTTAAAGAGATGCTTTCAGGAAGTGTTTTCAGCCAGCTGTAAGAATAAATCATTAAGTATTGCTTCCTTGGACTGATGAGATCTATAGGCACTGTATAAATGATTTACTGAGAGGTCTGCATGAAGATGCTCTCTCGACTGCACTCAATGAAGCCGGTCTATCCCTTCTCCCGGCTGGTGCAGGGCCCCAGTGTGCTATTGATGCCAGATGCACTGTGTCCCATTGCATCAGGTGTGGCTTAACTTGTCAATTCATTTACTGCTGGCCAGTCCAACAGGTCCCAGTGGTTGCTGACCCCTTGGCTGTGAAGGCACAGCCTGAGCTGCATCTCCCATCCATGATGGGCTCTGCTTCCCATGTGCCTGCGGCGGGGCAGGTTTCTCTGTCAGTGTGGTTCACAGAGGGCAGGAGGCTCCAGCTCCCCCAGAGGTGGGAAGAAGCTCCCAGTTGCTGTCCAGATTTGGGGTGTAACTGGTTTTTCTAGACCTGTCAAGTTTCATTTACCGCCGCGATGGATCCTCTGCCCATCTGTTTAAATACCAACGAGATGGAGCCTTGCTCGTTTCTGCTCTCCCGGGATGAATAATTTTGGTTGACAGGCAATCAAGAACAGATTAGTGCTTTCGTTGCCATCAACAGCTCTGAGATCCTTGGTGAGAAGTTCCCATGTCCCATCTTTCTGCAGAGCTCTGTCTCATCCCATAATTTGCTGATGCCGTTAGTGCCATTTTCTTTTTCTCTGTCAGCTCAGTTCCGAAGTGCAAAGCTGTTTGCAAACCCCAGAAATAACACGGGCAGGGCCTTACCTCTTGTGTCGTAAATCACAGCAGGAAAATGAATTTATAGGAGCTTACAAGACCACCAGGCCAGGGCCAGTGCAGAATCCATCAATCCTGTGGCATGTCCAGAGCTTACCTTTCAGCTTAGCCCTTTACAACTGGCATTGCATGCAGGAGGTATTTCTGAGCCTGTGGCAATGGTAGTAGGGGGAGAAATAACACACAGTCATCTGGACTGGCCCTACTCCAGGAGAGGTTGGAGGGGCCACTTCTGTGAAAGAAAAGGCTTTAAGGAGCAAAGGAATTGATTTTATCCAAGGCTATGTTTCTCCAAGACCAAGAAGGAGATGTCCTTTGCCTTAGCACCCATCCTTGGTTAGTGTCTGGAGTATCTATGTGAAACTCTGCGTGAGAAAACTGGTTTCATTCCTTACGGGTGGTTTCAGAGCAGGAAGGAATAGCATTTCCCGAGGAGCACGAGAGCAGCGGAAGCTCTTTAGCACCTTTAGTTCCTGTGTAGCATCTGTTGATAATTTATTTTTGGCACCTATAAGGCATTCATTATCCCTGCTGAGGCTTCACCCACTCCTGTTTGCTTGTGGAGAAATAAACCCACCGACAATAAATAAATAGCAGCAAGGAAATGGAATCGATGAATGAACAGGATCTTCTGGGGAGGGAGCTGCTCCTCGAGGGCTGCAGATGGGATCCCAGAGATCTGGGGGGCCCTCAGCCACTAACAGTGTTTTCAAAGGAGCTTATTTCTTATGCTGAATGCAATGAGAGCAGGGGCCGGCGGAGCAGCCCCAGGGCAGCCCTTTGCACTGAACCAAAGCAGCGCTGTGCTGTTTTTCCCAGGGTGGAGGGATGGGGAAAGGTTAACGGATGATTAAAAACTCCATTAATATGCTATCCATCCTGAAACTTCTGCTGCAATCATTTCTGACTGATTACTTCTTCCCTCAGACCTTTCCCCCTGTGTGCATAGTGCTAAATGAATTCTTCATCACCTCCCTCTGCTTTCTGGGACAATTCCCTCCAGTTGAAGCTCCAGGGATGGATCCAGCGCTGCAGATGAGGGCTGAGAGCACCCACCTTAAATATAAGGAAGAAGTGAGGGTGCTGAGGTTGCCCAATGTGAGGGCACAGGTTGCCCAATGAAGTGGTGAATGCTCCATCCCTAGCAGTGTTCTAGGCCAGGCTGAACAGAGCCTTGGGTGAAACGGGCTGGGATGTGCCATCCCTGCCTGGGTCAGGGGGTGGAAGTGGGTGCGCTCGAAGGTCCTTTCCGACACAAACCATTCCATGATGCACCCTATGAGCACCCGGAGGAGTCTCCTTGCTTTTCCTGGGCACCCTGAGCGGGGCAGGAGGCTCCGTGCCGCGGGCCGGGGGCTGCTCCTGCCCCTCGCTGCCGGCCCCGGTGCGGAGCTGGTTTCCCTCTCGCCGGGAGCCTCCGCACCGCGAGTCACGGCCGGGCCCGTCCGTCCCCACCGAGAGCAGCAGCGCCGCTTCCCCGAGGAGCGGCCCGAGCAGGGCTCCGGCGGGGCCGGGGCCGCAGGGCTGAGCCGGCGGCGTTCACTCCGTGCCCTGCTCTGCTCGGTCTCGCTGCTGCTGACTCGTTCATTCCGTTGCCCGTAGGTCGCGTGTCTCTATATACACAAGCGCTGAAGCATGCTTTGTACTTCAGGAGAGGTGGGGGAGAGGGAACAGAAGCAGGACAAAGCATTACGGTGCTCAGCTTGAGGTCTGCTGTAGTGGCTTGTAATGAAATGGTGTCCCGTAAATATCAATCAGTTTTACAGTTTCTCACATGCTGTATCTTGTCATTGCTCCAGCTCCCAGGGCACCAGCACGGGTGTATATTGCCAGGGAAGGGATCCCCTACTCACCACCACAGCAGGGAAGAGAAATTAGGGGTTCTTTGTCCTCCTCTTCCTGCAACATCCCCCGTGCCTCCTCCACACCATCCCACCTCTCTCTGAGTCAGCCTTCCTCCCTGTTCATCTTCATCAACTTCCCATTGATGCACATCAGCTCTTCACTGGAAGCATTTCTTAGTTCCTATGCCTTGCACTGTAAATTATTCTTTCCCTCTGCTATCATTTACCACTGTGACACTCCCAGATGTGGTCTTCTATACAACAAGGCTATGGAAATGGTGTGGAATTGATTAAAAAGGGAATACATCCTTTTTGGCATAGGCATCGGGTACTGGAGCTTGTTTGCAGTCCTCTCAGACAGGGACCAAATGCTTTCAGGAGCTGCTTCCTTCCCTGTTGAGCTGAGGAGCTCCAGTTTAAGAACACCTGAAACTGGTTGCTTCACCTTTAGATAACCAGAGAGAATTGAATCACACTTTTAAATGGGAACTGCAAAAGGGATTTAGGCACCTGTAAAATCCAACCCCCTGGCATCATTCTCCAGCTCCCTGTCTGCTGGTGAGTTCCAGGGCTGGGGTCAGCATCTTCACCTGAGGAAGCTGAAACAACTGAGACAGAGCCTTGGGTTTGGTGGCTTTCCTGCAGCCCTGCTCAGGAATTGCAGGTACAAACCCCTACATCTCTAGCCCGGAGCGTGTCCTCTCTAAGTGCTGCTGGAATGTGACTCTTAAAAGCAAGCAAACGTGCACAGAAACACATGTTCCAGGTCTGTTACCTGCCCCAGCGCCCCGCAGTGATCACTGACACAGTTATCGACCTGATGGAGTCTGGGAAGTGCCAGGTGGGTGTTCATAAACCAGAGTCCCACACGTTCTCTCTGGAGCGAGATCACAGCTCTGGCTCTGCAAATCACTGCACGGAGCTGTTAGTGGGGGCTAGAAATTGCAAAGCTCTCACCTTTGATTTCTGTGGTCTTTAATAATTAAAGACTAGACTGAGAAGGAGAAAGGCTCAAACCCTTTGCAAGCTCCATGGGTTGAGGGGTATTTCCTAAGGGTTTGGAGAGCTCAGAGAATGGGAGCCTGAGATTAACAGACCAGAGGGCAGGGAGGGAGCAGCCAGGCCTCCTGGGTGTGAGTGAATTTATTCCTCTCTGAAGCTGAACTTCTCAGTTACAAAAAGAACCTATCGTGATTTTAAAGGGAGGGCTCCACCACGGCCATGGCACTGCTGCTGCTGTTATTAATCTTCTCCCTTAACAATGGAGCTTTTGTTCCTAATCAGGATTAAAAACTATAAAGGGTTGTTGGGAGGAGAGCAGGAAATGCACATCATGCACTGCATTAAACCCAAAGAAATTCAGGGGGTTTTTCATTCTTTCATGGGGCCTCTTTCCAAATTAGAACGAATGAGATGATCATAAGGATGTAAGAAAAGGATATTGGAAGAACAGTCCAAATTGGTTTAGAAACAGATCTCAGGGGGGAGCATAGTTATGCAAACAAAGCCAATTAGATGCAGTATGGGCTGTCTCCCCCATTCATGCAGAGGCACACCAAGGTAGATCATTAAGCCAGTACAGAGGTAAGGATTAGTATTCCTGGCTGCAAAGCTCACGGTTTTAATTAGCCACTGGGCCTTTCTGCAGGGCCACGTTATAGACAGGGCTGTGGTGACCTTTTCTTCTCTGTCTCTCCAGGTTCATTACCACCCTGCTCATTGCCACAGAGCACACGGCTTTGTGCTTGCAGCTGCTTTACAGGTGAAATGAACACCACGGCCGTGGGTCACCCCAAAGGCACATCCAGCACAACACCCAAAGTCCTTGGTTTCTACCTTCACACGAGCACTTCCTTCTGTGCATCCACAGCTTCTTGGAGCAGGGAGTGAGAACCAGGGATGCTAAAGGTGGACACTGCAGAGAGGTAAAGGGATGGAGGTATTGATGCCTGCTGATATGCATGAATCTTTCCAAAGGTTCAACTTTGAAAGCCACTGGGATACAAGCTTTTAATAAGTGTGGATGCTCGTGGAAGTGTCCTCCCACCTGCCTGCATTCCCTCCTGCTCTGCCTGCAGGCAAACATTGATTTCTCCCTTCTCTTTTCTGCTTTTCTACCACTTCCCTGTTATCTTCAGCTCCTTTTAAGAAAACGACCGTGAGGAAACCTTAAAAAGCAAAGGCACCTTTCAAGTGCTGGTAATTCCAACACCTTGTCTTGCACTGAGGAGCAGATTCCCCACGAGCTCTTTGAAATACCAACAGCAGCGATGAAAAGTTAAACTCCTTGGATGTGCTGCGGTCCATGCCTGGTGGCTGAGCTGCATCTGCCATCACAGCAGCATCCCCAACACCTGGACTCACAGGAGGGAACAGGCATTGGCTGTGCCCAGGGCACTGGAAGGGCTCTGGGGGATGGAGGTGGGACAGAGATTTCAGTCTCAGTAAAGGGGAGAAGCTCAAGATGGTTTTCTGAAGGTTTAGGGCTGTCCTGGCTGACAGCACAGTGTAGGTGAGGTGAAGCTCTTGGTGTCTGATAAAACACAGAGAAGAAACAAGCCCCAGCTGAAGAGCTTTGCTCCTCTTGACCCAGCCAGGTCTCATAGAAGGGAAAAAGCTTTCGGTCTTCTGAAGTGATGTAGTTTGACAACGGCTGTAGCTGAGGGCCTGGAGATTCCCAGCTCCGGATTGCTCTGCTTCCCACTTGGGAATGGAGCTTGGTTTTGCCTAGGGAGCTCAGCTTTGTGCATAGGGCCCAGCCAGTCCCAGCACTGCACCCTCTGTTGTCACCTCCAGCTCTGTTTCCCAGGATCCAGGGGCCAGGAGGAGGCTGCAGACAGTGCTCCTCCTCTGCACAACCTTCCCAAAGGTGTTTGCAGGGAGGAAACTTTCCTGTCTCCAGGAGGATTTTGTTTCAGGAGCTGCATGTAGACTTGTGTGTGTGTGTAGAATAACCTGCCTGTTCAGCAAACCATCAATCTCTTGGGTTTATTGATGCACAAAGATTATTTGCACGCCTTTGAAATGAAAGTTATCTGCCTCATCCCTTCTGTAATGGTGTGGGTGTCTGCACTAACCTGGAGTAAATCAGCTGCATGGCCTTTGCCAAAGCTCTGCTGTTACACCCGGGGAAAACTCACTTAAATGAGATCAGAATCAAATCCAAACCTGGCAGTAAATGAACTGCAGCAGCAAAAGGAAGTTTAATGGATGTGTACTGCAGTTTAATGGATATGTACAGCTCTTGTTTTATTGCTGGGGCTTAGGAGAATAGCAACCCTTTAATTGACTTTGATAGAAGAGGGCCTCCTTAGCGCTGCAGTCTAGGGCAAAACTGATCATGACTATAATTAAGGCACTTACTTCCAACATGTATTTGCTCTTTCTTACTGTAACTCCTGCCTTTGCAAACCTGGCTGGCTGCAGAAGGATAGTGGTGTTGGCCTGCTTCCCACTTGCCATTAAAAAGAGGGAACTCCTTCACCCCCACTCCGCTTGTTCCAGCCCCAACAACCCAAGGATGTTACAGCCAGAATGTCATGGGCTTCATTCATTTGCCTTGAGTGCAGCTCTCTCTGTTCCGCAGGAGAATGTGCTCTGGATGCTCTCCTTTCACGTTTCCTCTGGAGAACGCTGGAGGTACAGGGCTGTGCAGTAACTGTGGAGCAGCTGCCAATGGCTACTGAAAGAAAAGCAAGGGCTCTGTTTCCTCCTGCACCACTCAGGCTGCCAGCCCCAGCCGGGGGAGTTGGATCTGCCCTGCTCAGCCCTGTGTGCTAGCAGCAATGCCAGCATCCAACCTGGCCCATCACCCA
Source organism: Agapornis roseicollis (assembly GCA_002631895.1). Lineage (NCBI taxonomy): Eukaryota > Metazoa > Chordata > Aves > Psittaciformes > Psittacidae > Agapornis > Agapornis roseicollis. The sequence continues at coordinate 170,337 of NDXB01015946.1, forward strand.
GCTCTGGGAGGACCTGCCCTGAGAGGATGGATGAGCACTGTAGGCAGCAGTTGTGCCCTCAACCTTCATTGGGTTTTGCTGTGCTGCAGCCTCACACATGCCCCCCTCCCGGCTCTGCCATTGGGGACAGGTGGATCCTCTCCCTCCCAGAGATTTCACAGCACTTTCCCCACAGGAAGGTGACACCACCGTGGTGCCAAGCACCCTTTTCCAGACGGCTCCCATCATTTCAGGTGGGCACCTTCCTCCTCCCTCTGAGCAGGGAAGCTCTTCTGCTGGGGGGGGGGGAGGGTTGCAAACACCCTGCTTTTCACTTGGGTGTGACGCCATCCCTTCGGATTCCTTCATAACAAAGACAAAATAGAAATGAATGCATTAATACAGGCCAACTATCACTCAATTAATTCCGGTCCTGGCCCCATAATGCTCTGTTTGACCTTATTCATAGGTACTTGATCCTCAGCTCTTTAATATTTCAGATGACCTTTCGGGCTGGGAAGATGCTGCTGTTTCTCACTGGCATTCCTGAGTCAACTTGTGCATCAAGTCACAGCAGTGGACCCAGCCTCATCTGTCATTCCATTTCAAGTGTCAGCCGCGCCATTATTCAAATCAGTGGCCACACATGTAATCAATCTTTCATGAAACAGTAATTGCACCCTCCAGTCCACAAGACCTCTGCCTTTCTTAAAGGTATATTGAAACAAGTGTGTTTTACGAGCAGTAAGTTACCTTTCAGCAATTGCCACCTTTCAAGAGAACTTGAAGTGGGAGATTTACGACCCTCTGTTTCACTACGGGATGGGTAAATAGCAGATTGTGTCCCTCTTTCCCTCACCTTGCACTTCCTGTGATTCCTGTCGGGTTTTGCATCTGGCTGGAAGCAGAGAAGTGCAGGACCGCTGAGCTGCTGGGCAATAAAGAGGTAATGTTTGTAACTGAGGTGCTGTTGATGAATAGGGGCAAAGAGCCCCTGTTCTGAGGGGTGATGCTTATGGCAAAGTAAAGGAAAAGCCCCAGGGTGGGAGACCTCAGGGCTACCTGTGTCTTTGCTTTTGAAAAGCATTCGTACTTGTGCTCTGTACCAAGGTTTGAGAGGGTTGCACATGGGACTAAACCAGGCTCCCACCTGAGCCTCCTGATTGCTTTTGCCCCATCAAAAGCCAGTGGATGCTGGGGGCTTCCTTGCAAGCTGAGGTGGGCTCAGAAGCAGCTCACCTCATGCATGGGTCTCCTTTGGAGTCAAGCGGTGGTAAGTCAGCAGGTTTGGTGCTGTCAGCGTTGGAAATGGAAAAAAGCCCTATCAAGATTTAAGCTTTTCTTTTAATTGGAGCAATAGATATCTTTTAATGAACATGAGCAATGTCAGTGGATTTACAGACCCCAAAGCACCCTCTGCCTGAGGAAGATTCATGGGAGAAATTTCACTGCCTGTAATGGTGCTTGCCATGGGGGGAATTGCTTAGTGATGGAGCAATGTTTTAAACGTGGAAGCAGGGGCTGTCTGGTGAGCGGTGGTGTCGGTCCTGGCGTGGCCTCTGTGGGTTACAGAAATAGCAGCAGAAAGAGCACTGGTCCTGCTATAGCAACAGCAAAGCTCATATTGAGAAAGTTCCTATTATTACCCCTTTATTTTCTTAGTACTGTGTTATCCTATTTCTGTTTCCTTCACCTTATTTGCAGCCTTTCAGCAGCTATTCCAATGGATTTCTTCCTGAAATCACCATCAGCCTCGTTGGAAAATGGGATTAGAGTGGCCTGGTACCCTGGGCTGTTTGCCCTGATGTCCCAATGGAGGAGGTGAGCTGCCTGGCAGGAGAAAATGAACATTTCTATTTGTGGAGCCATTCTGCTGATGGTGGAGCAAGGTAAATATGGGAACAAAGAGCCTTTGTTTGCCAGGGCTGTGGCAAGGCTCAGTCTTAGGGAACGATCTCTCTGGTTGTGAAGATTCCCTCCTGTCCTTGCTGACTCTCTAGGTGCTGCATTAAGAGAGCCCTTGTGTTACACAATAAATGGTGATGGATAAAGGGACCCATTGAGCTGGTAAAGCTGCATGCACGGTGCTGAATATGGCTTTTCTTTCCTTCCATTTTCTCCCAAACTGTTTCTTCCATTCTTTCCTGCCCTTGGCTGCTTAGTTCAAGGTTTCCCTGCACTGAATTGTATGAGCTCTGTGTTCAATGGATGAGATAAACTTGCAGTTGAGACATAGCCTCAGCAGCAGCACAGCCACAAAGAGAAGAGCGGTGCGAGCCCCGCAGCAGCTCACACATCTCCTTCCTCTGCACCCTCCTGGGATTGTCATTTCACCACCAGCCCCTTCTCAACAAGCCAGGAGCTCCTCTCGCCCTGCCTTTGGGTCTGGTCAGGGGTGAATGAACGAGCCAGGGATTTCTCTTGCTCTACGTGTGTGTTCCTGCTTGGCAGCAGTTCCCTCCTCCCGTGGGACTGAGCAAGGTGCTGAGCTTGGTCTCCCACAGGGATGTCTCTCATGTCAAGAAGCAATGTACTGTGGAACAGGCAAGTTCCTGCTGCGTGCCCAAGGATCAGTGTGAGAGCAGGAGCAGGACACGGATCTGTTCCTGCAAAGCAAGGGCTGAGCAGGTCTGGGTGCTGCTGCTGGCTGTGATTGGCAATGAGGTGCATGAGCAAAGTCTCTTGGGGTCAGGGACAAGACTGCTTTGCAGGGTGATAAATGACAGCTTCCTGGATTGTTTGATAAGTAATTGTTTGAATCCTATTGTACTAAGGGCTGGAAAAGGCAGGGAGCTAAAAGAAGAGAAATGCCCTTTTCCATCTGCACACACAGAATTCAGCGTTTGGGGCAAGGATTTATAGTTTTCCTCATAATTTAATACTAAAACCTGTCACTTAATTAAAAGGATTTATTAAAATCCTCTGGCACTGCCTTTTTATGATCAGCCCCTGAATGTCACGGAGGAAATCCCTCAATTGATTTGTTTAAGTGCACAGATCTTCCTCCGCCCCCCACCTTGGGTTGACTCGGGGTGGGAGTAAGAAAGAAATCTATAGCCAAAAGCAGAAGCATCTCAGCGATGGGTTGGTTTGCTGACTCCATCCCTTTTTCCCTTCCTCTTCCCCCATCTCTGGCCTGACTTTCCAAGCCTTTGTTAATGAGGTGATTAATATTGATGGCAGAGCATTGAGCTGTCGGTTTGACCACCAGACAGAAGTGAGTCTGAGTCCAGTGTCTGATGAGCTGAGGGACAGGGACACCTCTGAGGAGGACGTGTGGGACGGGTTCATGATGGGATGCAAATGGCACCTGCCCTTCCTTCAGTGAGGTCTTGGACCCTATCGTGTGAGTCCAGTGATCCTGTAAAAGCTTTGACATTGATTGCTTTGAGCTCCTGGGGTTTTATGGGAGAACGGTTCCACTTCCTGATTGTACAGCTGCAGGAAAAAGGTTTGGCAATGCTTCTAGGCTTCTTGAAATGCCTGAAGGCTCAAGAAACCAGAAGCAAATGGGAACACAAAACAGGCTGTGAGTGAGCATCCTGCTTCTCCAAGTTTTCTCCAGCTTCCAGGCTGGTCTGGGAAAGAGGAGTCCTGATGGGGACTCTGGAATGGGAGCACATCCAGCTGCAGCAGCCGGCTCCCTTGTCACCGGCCCTGGCCACTGCCATTTGTCTCCTGAAGAGTTATTCTCCTCCTGTTTGAACTCCTGATGAGATGTATTGAGAACCGCTCTTCGCTAAACCCATAAATCCTCTCATAACCCAAACAGAGAGCCTGGGACTCCTATTAAAAACCTCATGAATGAGTTCAACCCATCTCTGATGACATTGTGCCTGTAGCCTTTTAAGTCTTCCACTGTGAAATTGGGAATTTCAGTGCTGTGCTTGGCATTGCTCCCCAGGCTAAGGGCTTGTGCTGAATACAAATCAGTGCTTAAGGGCTCCATCTCTGGATCCTCACATCAGGCTTAAATGCAGTAAATCTCTGGCTGTAGCTGTCTATTAGCCCTGTTTATTAGATCTGGAAGGACTAAGGGAGAAGGAAAGAAAGAAGAAAAAGCACACAGAGGAGATGCTTTTTCAGTTCTCTTCCTGTGCTGTGCAGTGATGTGGACTGAAGATGAAATGCTACCTTTGGGACACACTTTGCAGTCTTCCTGTGCTAATGTTTAACTGGCTGCTCTGTGGTTACAGTAGAATAGTCCAACACCGGTGACTGACCCTTTTCTTTTTGCCTTTACCATCTCTGCTGTGGGGAGCAGCTATTCCAGTCAGCCCCAGCTTGACATAAAGGCTTGGTGTTTGGAGTAGCATATATGAAAGTATTGGGGAAGACATTTCTTATCATTTTAATGTGGTTTTTGGACCCTAAATGTCTGTGATCCTCTCAGAGGCAACAACATTCTTTCTCTGTATCTCCTCCAGGTTGGTGAGGCACATGCAGGCACTGGTGCACTGTGCTGCTGGGGACCAACGTGTGTTCAGTGCCATGTGGACCCAATGCCTGGTTAGACCCACCCGACAGAAACTGCTCCTCCTGTGATGCGGAAAGATGAGCACAAAAAAAAACACCCCTTCTCCCCTGCCCCTTCCCACTACCTCTGGTTTCAGGACCCCGGAGCCCTTTCTGCCATGAATTCCCTATGAACCCCCCACTAACCAGAGGATGCTCTAACCCCGGGCCGTCACCTTTGCAGCCCAAGCACGCTGCTCCCTGCAGCCTTTTCCTCACAAATGGCCAGCTCTCCTTGGCCTCTCCGAGGGGTTTTTCCACAGCTTTCCGCTTTCCTCTGGAGTGGGGGGTGGGGGGAAGGTTGCTGGTGCAGCAGTTCATTTGCATTACAAAATGCGCGTAAGCCCTTGTCCTCGGGCTTATGAAGTGCTGTCAGAAGCCTGAATTAAAATACAGTGCCCCAAGTCCCTCTTGGTTTGTATTTAATTAAAGCCTTTCATTCATCATTTATTTCTGCATTCCATCATCTTTGGTAGTTTATGAAGAAAGAGGAAAATAAGGCTTCTGACAAAGATGCTGATAAGTGTTTTCTGAAGGCAACGGGCTCCTCTGGCATCGCATCTCTGTGGATGATTTCTTTAACCCATACATTTTTCTAATGACATTGGCACTTTTTTTATGTGCTTTTTACTAAAGGGACTCCTGCCAAGTTTACAAGAAGAGGATGATTCCTTCCCCCCTCAATGCCAGTTACGTGCCAAAGTCTCCCTGCTGCTCCTGACATCGGTGCACAGTGGGGTTTGGGGGGATAGAACTGGGTTGTGTTACTTCTTGGACAGAAATGAAAGCTGGTGGGGAAGAGAGAACTGTGGAGTCCCTGTGCTGGATCTGGAGCCTTTCAAGTCTGGATATGAAAGCGATGGGGGTGTGCACAACCCTTGGCTCGGCTTCTGTAAAAATCCATTCTGAAAAGGGATTCATATTTATCCTCCCATCTTCCAGTTACTGAAACACCCTCTCTCTGGGCAATGAAAGATGCACACACACCTCCCAAGAGCAGAGCTACTCTGAAAGCAGCGGAGGAGCAGCTGAACCTGCCCGCTGCTGTGTTTTACCCCTTGAACTTCGTAATGGCCAAAGAGAATCCTTTGGAGGCCGTGAGGAGCAGCTCACTCCCATTTGTTTGCTCGGTGTCTTCCTTTAGGAAAATGCAAACAATTTTGCTGGCTACAAAAGCGTGGGGGAGATACTTGAGTGCTCCCGAGGTGTGAAGAGCAAAACTGCTCCCTTCTGGATGCGGGCTGGGGCTGTTGCACCCACCCCATGCTGCCGACATCCAGCCCTGCCAAAACGCTGCCCCCCCGCCTTGGCTGGATCCTCCTTGCTTTGTACAAACCCCATCCACCTCGCTCCCCACCTGCTGTCCTCCTCTCCTCTCTGGCTCCGAAGGCTGGCGCTCCTATGGCTCACCAGGGACAACTGAGGATATTTATCGCTGTCAGCAGGGAGGCGGAGGGGTTTTCATAGCAGCTCCCCACATGTGTTCTTGCACATGACCTGGTTCTTCCATTGCCTTCAATCTGAAGCGCTGATCTGCCCTGTCCTCCCAAGAGCTGTAGCGTGGCAATGGCATTTCAGAGCTGCCTTCAGTGTATCACCAGCAGCACACTTGCTAGAGCACTGCCCCAGCTCCCATTCTCGCTCCAAACACGTCAGTTAAGAAGTTAAATCTGAGGTGCATATGTGCCCATCCTTCAGATTCACAGGATCATGCATCAGGGGCTTCGCTGGAATAAATAAAAGCCTCTGCTTAAGGCATGTTGGTGCCGCTGCCTCCATTCAACCCTTTCCTGACAGCACTTATCAATTATTTGGGTCTACATTAGGAGGGAAAGGCGCTGTGCTGTGACACCAGATAGTGCTGGTGAGCAGCCTGAAGACTGACAGCCAAACTCCCAGCTCCCCTTACCAGTGCCTGTTTTGCTGCTGGCAATGGGTAGGAATCTTTTCCTCTCCTTTTCTCTATGTGTGTGTGTGAGAGCAGCAGAAAGGGTTTCTTATCAAGTCCCATCCAGGCCTTCTCCTCCTCCATAGTCATCACAGCTGTGTCCATTGTTAATGGCAGAATAATGGGAGTGAGGGTAAGATGGGAGGAGAGCTCTCTCCCATGGGCACTGGGAACAGAAGATGCTCTTCCCTCTTCCTATTTAGCCTCCTGCTGATTCTGGTCGGCTCTGCCCTGGCTCCCATTGTGCTTGTGAGAAACACAGCTGGGGAGGACAGAACAGGGGGAGGAGATTGGGAGGCTCTGGATACTTGTGCTGTGATAAGTTCTTTGAAAATCTGAGAGGTGTGTTAGCTCTGTGGGGTGCCTGTGTACACAGGGGGTGAGGAGAGCTGGAGAGAGGACAAACCTGCATCTTCTGCTTCTGCTTTAGTTCTTTCCCTGCTTCTGTTAGAAACACAGGGAAAATGATGACATGTGATGGTTTGGACCTAGTGTGTGACATACCATAGAATAGTTTGGGTTGGAACAGCTCATCTAGTCCATCCCCCTGCAATGAGCAGGGACATAGTCAACTATCACAGGTTCAGGACCGCATCCAGCCTGGCCTGGTGCATCTCCAGGGACGGAGCATCCACCACCCCTCTGGATGTGTAATGGTCTGGTGAATAGATCTGGAAACGAGCTCCTGGTTCTGCAGCATTGCTTCAGAGGCAGGCACAAATCAAGAGAGAATCAACTGAAACCCATGGCTGGTGGAGGCCCAGCCCAGCTCTGCCCAGGTTGGTAACTCTGATGGCAGCCTCAATGAAAAAGGACCATTACTGTTATTTATGATGTGCTGCATGGGTTTGGTGGCAGGCCTGCGAGACTGAACTTCCTCTCTCGCTGCATATTGTCCTCCAGGGCTGGGCTGGGAAAAGCAGAGAGTTTTTATCACTGCTTGCCTGATTGTACCTGTTTGGAAGATGAATAAAGGCCACTCTTCTCCGGCGCTGGCAGCCAGGCTCCTTTCACCAGCAAGTTCTGCCCATTTTGTTCTGACAATAAGAGCTTTAGAAGGCAGAAGCCTCGTACTGCATTTTCGGAAATAGGCTCCTGCTCAGTAAAGCCCTGGTGTTAAGGAAGCACTTAAACCAAGGCAGATGTTTACAGGACTTTTGGAGCTGCACAATGCTGAGTGAAAACAGAGCCGAGCTTTCTGTACAATAGAGCCCTGTGATGGGCTGCTTTGGAGATGGGGTTACATTCATTCTTGATTCAGTTTTCGAATACACAGGGTGCCTGCAACGCTGTTATGAAATGTTCACCTTCCTGTTAATCTGTGCTCCAGTCTAACCACCCAAGAGGCACCTTCTGGGGGATGAAGTCATGTATTTCATTCACGTTGCTTTGCCTTTTTCCCCCTTTTATTGCTTTTCTTTCTTTGCTCTTGCAGCATCCTTTGAGTCCTCTGGTGGTATCGATCGGGGCCAGGTCTGGAAGCACATGCTGTGAGGGAGGCTGGGGTGAGCCATGGGGCTCCATGACCAGCCTTTGGTGCTGCCCATGCTGGTGCAGAGCAAGCGACCCGCTTCATTGCTACGGCTCAGATTGATTTCTTTTTCCCTGTAGCTCATTACCCAGCGAGTCATTTTAATTAACACCATCTAATATGGCTTGAGATGTATTTTGCAAATGTCAGCACTCTCTTTTTTTCCCCTCTCCCCCTGTAGACCAAATGTGGGAAGCTACAAGAGGACAGCGCTAAATGATTTCAGTTGATTTAGCAGTGGTAAAGCAGGTCGTTAGCAAAGTGCTTTATGAAGCCATAAATGTCCTTTCCAAGTCCTTTATGGGATTCCTGGGGAAAATCTCTTTGTCACAGAGGATTATGCATGGTGCTGCTCTTCACCTGAGGAGCAAACGGGCAGAATAAACCTGGGGCTCTTGTGTCTGTGGAGCTGCTCCTCCTGAAAGTGAGGGAATAACAGACCCCGGTGCAGTGCCATGCCCTGTGGCACCTGTGTTCTGCTCAGCTCCTAGGTGCCAGCATGGGAATGCCCTCCCCAACAGGACTGGGGACCCTTCAGGTGTGAGGAGGTGCCAAGGCAGGATCAGTAATTGAAAGGAGCAAGAGCAGCTCTCACTGCATCACCTGGGAATCAAAGCAAGTGCTTGATAAAGTCACTGGCAAAGCTCTTCATGGTGTCAGTTGTGTCTGATCAAGCCCTGAGAGCAGCCTGGGCCAGTCTAAGTTTTGCTTCCAGTTAAATCCTCCTCTGTTAAGCTCTGCTGGTACAGATCACCACCAGTTTCACATGAACATGGACAGGAGGCATTTACTGTCACCCTTTAGCTCAGTTCTCAGAGCGGGAACATCAGGAAAGAAGACTTCCAGTCTGAAGCTCTGATTAACCCCTGGAACCCAGTGCAAATGTCCCCCATCGTTAGGGAATGGTGGAAAAAGGGTGGCAGAGAGAGATCTGGAAACTACCAGCTGTGAGTGCACACGTATGGGAATTGGTGAGCAGCCCAAGGAAACAATCTTTCTCCCCTCATGCCTCTGACAACATCGCATCTTTCTTTCTATTAGTGTTCCAAAAGGTTTAAACTGAAGCATCTCCATTAGAAAGCTGATATGCTTGAAACTGAGATAGGTCCTCCTGTAGCACCACTGGGATGTAACTGCAGATAAAAAGATGCCAAGAGCAAAGAGCTTGATGGAAGGAAGGACCACAGACTGGGTTATTCCTTGGGGATTTCTTTAGTTCAGTTTCAGAGGCAATGTGCTAAGGGATTTGTTCTTCCCAAATCACTCTTAGAGCTGCCAGATCTATTCAGATATGTAGCAGCCAAGTTCAGTGTATGAAGTCCACATTCATAAACTACTGGTTTTGTATAAAGGATCCTCCTCCTCCTCATTACAGCAGTTCAACAGGCTGTGCTGAACCACTGAAGACTTTGGTACAACATCAATCATCTTTAACAACATGTGCAGGGCTATATTTTCCAATGCATTTCTCTTGGATACCCGGTGCACGAGGCCTAACCATGAAATACAGCAGGTGCTGCATTCAGCATTGCTGCCTCTCATCACCCGCAGGTATAGAATGATCTGTAATATTTAATACCTATTCAGCAGCAAGATTTAATGCAGACTTAAAGCACAAAGCCTGGTTTATTCCCCCCCTTGCATTTGTACGACTCCACTGGCTTCAATTCAGGCTTCATTAGGAGCAGACTATTACATACAACAGCAGAGGATGGATGGCTCGTGGTGAGCGCTGGACTTTGCAGGCTTCCTCCTACTCCATACCAGGGAGCCAAGCCCATGAAACTGATGCTACATCATCATTTTTTATTAATTGCCTGTAAATATAACAAAGGGCAGGTTGGATGGGGCTTGGATCAACCTGGTTTAATGGAAGGGGTGTGTGTGAACACCTACAGCTTTCCCCAGGGGAGCCACAGAGCCCTTTCACCCCGGCATTCTCTAGTAAGTGTGACGAAACCTTACTATTTATGTTCCTTCACATTCTTGAGCATTTCCCCCTCGTTCTAGCAGGTGTGTTCATTTTAGGATGAGAGACGGAGGGAAAAGAAGTGTGTCAAGCATACGAAAAGAGACTAGAAACCACACAGTGCCTATGTAGGAGAGAGGTGCTAATTTCCTTTGGGGAAAAATACTCCAGGAAAGCTATAAATGGATCTTCTGTCAGTCTTACTCCATAGCGATCACTTCCACGTGGCCAGCAGGAGAAGGCTGATCCATTAATATTTCAGGCTTCCAGTCAACTTGGGTTTATAACTGGTTTTAGCACTAGGAGAGCCTCGCACAGAAAGCATTCCTTGGTGGCCTTTGTGAGGCAAATCTGGTTCCTTTGCAATAACCACACTGGTCCTGGCAGAGCCTGGAGTCTGCAGAACTTGTTTCATACAGTGCCTTAATGCAGGGTTCAGCTTTCACCGCTAATGTGGTGAAAGATGCTGAAATACCCAGTAATGAAAGCTAATTTAACCAGATTGCTGATTCCTTCTATGTTCTTGTCAAGAATATCCCCATGTAGCAGTAATTTGCTGTTGCTGAACCCTCTTTACCCACTGGAATCCTGTGAGCTCTTGGCTAGATTGGGTGGAAGGGGACAGTCTGTGAGCAAGAGCCACCAGCCCTTGGATGCTGGGGAGGCAGCCAGGAGGGAGCAGCAGCAGGTGAGGTTGTGCACCATGTGGCACGTCGGGAGCACAGGAACGTGTGTGCTGGCGTCCATCCCCTCCACAGGGCCTGATCCCGCTCCATCCCCCCAGCGTGGTGCTGGCATATGGCTGGTCAGGAGGGCTGAGCCGGCGGGATGTCTGCGAGGACACACACTGAGAAGGAAGGGAAACCGGAGGAGCTTTCCCCTAGCATCAGCACTCAGTGAGCTGCAGGTGAGACGTGCAGGTGAGATTGATTCCTCTTTCTGAAGGGACTTGATTTATCCTGCAGCATTCCTGTCGCACTCACATCAAGCTGTGCCGATGGGCATGAAGCCTCCTTGCACCCTAACTCCAGGAGTTCCTCAGGGCAAGCGCTCAGCATTCACAGCCCCGTTACCGCTCGGGGGGCTGTGTCTGCCCCTCCCTCAGCTGCAGTGGAGCAGTTTGCTTGGCAGTGCTCTGATCCTGGGCCTGGGCGCTCTTGGGCACGGGACATGGGGCTCCCCCGGCTCCTGCTCCCTGCCCAGTCGTTGCTTGTGGGAAGCTGGGTGTGATGGAGCCCAAGGGCTCAGGCAGAAACGGGGCTCGTTGTAAAAACGATTTGCATCGTTCAGATTCATGACCTGAGGTGCCAGCTGTGACACCGACCCATGGGGCAGGACCCGGATCAGCCCCAGCCTTCCCTGTGTCTGGGCACGTTTGATGCTCATGGGTAGCAGCCTAAGGTGCACAGGACACCCCGAGAGGTCTCACAAACATCCTGGGTGGGAGGGACGGGGTTAATCCACCTCCCATTGCAGAGCTGCAGCCGAAGGCGAGCCTGAGTCTGGGGTGATGAGCCCTTAATGACTCTTAATCAGCAGGTCATTAGCACGGGGCTGTATAAGGGGAGGGCCTGGAAGCAGGAGGGTTTAGGTCTTCCTGTGCTTCCAGGTGAGTGCAAGCATTTTGGTCCTTCCCCTTAAGAGACTATGGGTGCTGCTGTAATATTGCCATTCTTTGCTTGGTGTTTAGACGTGGCTGCTCTTTCTCTGAGGTTTCCCTATTCAGGCTTCAATTCCTCTCTTTGTAAGTGCTGTCTCCTTTCCTAGGGGTCAGGGTGAGGTGGGCATCCAATGGATGGGTGTCCTTCTGCTAGAGGTGATCAGAGCTATAGGGGAGGCTTAGGGCAGGGACAAGGGCTGACCACTACAGCCACTCTCCTTCCTATTCTGTGTATGGGATGAGAAACCAAAACACAAACCTTGCTTTTGCCTGCACAGCCCCTGGTTTTCCTATCTTCATCTCCAGTGAATGCTCTCAGCAGAGCAGTGTAACTGCTGCTCAGATCTAGTGCAAACCTGGGGCAGCTCCAGGTGCCCCTGCAAGGGCTCGTGGCTGCCGTCATCCCAGGGACTTGTTGACAGGATTGGGTTTGGGGTTGTTTTTGCCTTTGCTTTTGGAAAGAACAGTTTCCCCTGTGCAAAATCACCAGCTTGACTCCTTCTGCCACACTTCCTCCTGTTCCTTCCATCTGCTGTTTCTCGGGTAGTTGGACCTGGCAGTCCTGCCTCCCTCTTGCTTCCCCTTTGCCAGCGTGCTCACATCCGTGCTGCCGTGAAGTGCCGAGCATCCTCCTGCACTGCAGAGGAGTCTGATGCCAGGTGAAGGTACCTGCTGTCTTTGGGGGGTTTCACACTCACACACATGTGTACACATGATGGGCATCAGATCTGGTGCTTGGTTTGAGGGGTGTGCTGGGTGCTGGTGCTCAGGAGGCAGCAGAGGCTGGGGCAGGTCCTGGGCACCTCCAGCATTCACTCCCTGGGAGTGAAATTCCAGCTATAGCAATGATGAAGCTGTGCCCTGGCAGCACAGCAGCTCCTGGTTGTCAGAAACATGGAGCACTGGAGTGCTGCTGCTCTGAACTGGACACTGGGAAACCTTGCAATTGTGTGGAAACATCAGGTTTAGGGAATTCTCCTTGGCTCACTTTCTCTTTCCCTCCTGCCTTTGTTTTAGAGCCATTAGCTGGTGCATGGATCAATGTTCTTCTACTTTTGCTCTGGCACTCTAAAGGCAAGCAAGAAAAGCTTGTTTTAAAGTAAAATGTGTGATTCCCAGGTAACTACTAACCTTGGAGCTGTGGGTTTAAGTAAAACACCGAATACCTTATAGCTCATAACTAAGACACTGCCAGGGATGAAAGCAGCTCTGGGCAGATTATTTACCCTTGAAGAAAGGAAGGTACAGCCTAAGCATTGGGGAAAATTCCAGCCAGCAGGATGGGCATTCCAGTTATCAGGATGGGAGGGAGGGATGGCTGGAGCCGGGTCACAGGAGGTGGTGGTGGTCACATTCCCCTGGAGCTGGTTCTCTGTACGCTGGCCATTGGAGTCCCAGACCTGACTGTCCCAGTGCTGGGAACTCAGTAAACTGGGCTAAACCCTTCCCTCGCTGGGGTCTCTCTGCCTTGGAGGCTGCGTTGGCCTTTTCACACATTCATCCCCCATTGGTTTTTGCAGGTAAAACCCAAGGAAAAGCAAAAGCGGGGCCCCAAGGCCTGAGCCTAATTTAATACTGATCTCCACAGGCATCCAAATGGGGGCTGGCTGTAATTAAACTGACAAACGCGGGGGGCCAGGGGGTGAATTACTGAAGGAAAGCATTACATTTCCCTACAGCTAGCTCAATCAAGAAGAGCAATGCATCAGGCAGAAGAGCCACTTCCCTGTGCCAAAGCAGGAGGGGCAGGGCTGGCACTGGCAGTGGCATCCTGGTAGGACCTTATCACCCAATGGTTTTCTCTGTCATTAAACCCCATTGCCAGGTCCAGAAACCCTTCCAGCACATCCACTTGGCTGGGCTTTGCTGCCGTTTTTCCCCTTAGCTGCCCTTTGTCATTTGTATAAATTAACATCCCCCCAGGATCCAACATCTCAAATGCTGCAAAAGGAGAACTAAATGCAGTGAGTGGTGCCTCTCTCCAAGCACTGTCCTTCCAGGGCACCTGCACTGCTCATGGGTGTGCTTTGGGCTGCAGGAGGGTGCAGGGGCAGAATATGGCCCCCCCAGTAGCTATGGGCATGACCCAGGTTGGTGGCAATGGCCTTGCTGCCCTTTTCACATTTGTGACATTTAAGGGCTGAAGGATGGAGGCAGGTCTTTAACTTTGGAAGAGAGGTGCCGGGGGTCTTCCCAGCACTCCCCTGCTGGAACAATGCCTGGACAATGAGTAAAAAGCATTTAGCAAACACAGAGGAGGATCTAAAGCGTTTTTCTTCATCCTGTTAGACAGCTCCTTGCCTTCTGTATCACCTACTACAGGCTCAGAGCTGCCCTGGCTGCATCAGGAGGCGCATTGTCCAGCCTCAAAGTCACTGGTGTCTAGTAGAGCTTTTAATTTCCTCACCTGATGGAAGAGCCCTATTCCAAGGGCTTCTTTCCAAGACTATTTTGGGATTCTCTATAGAGCAGAAGAGTGTCTCTGGATAAGTAATTCTTGACCTGCATTCAGCTGAACCCAGAGCATGATCTCTCTGCTCTCCAGAGATGCCTGCTCTCCTTCTCCTATTAAAAATAACACTTAGATCTGGTGCCTGCTTCTTGCCCATCTGTGAACTCCCAGATTCATCTGGGCCTGCATTAAATGAGACCAAGTAGAGCCCATCTTCTGATCTCCCTGGCTTTGGCAAGCAGAGCACGTGCACGGTTCCTCACTAAGCCCTAGCACACTTTGATGTTTATTGATCACTCACTTCCATCCCTGGTGGTAGCCAAAGAGCTTTGTCCAGTGCTTGGGTTAAAGGAAACGTTGGTGTGAATCCATCAGTGTATCAGGTAGCACAGGGCTTCTCGTGCCTTTTGTACCACGCTGAAGAATTAAATCATCCTCTGAGTCAATACATGCGTGTCTGTGTGGATTACCATGCCTGCAGATAACTGTGCAACCATGGTTACAGTCTTTGAGGTGCCGGGATATTTGGGGCAGGCTGTAATTTTGGCTCAGTGGCTGTGCTTCAAAAGATGAAGGGGAATGTGCTGGAAAAGGTTCCTTTCCTCTGGGTCTTTGGAAGATGGAAAGAGGCCTGTTGCTGCGGTTATGGCACAAGGATGTGCAACAGCACATTCATGCTTCAGCATAATGTATGTGTATTTATTACTGTTGAAACAATACCTGAGAGGTGACTTTTCCTGTTGGCCTTGGGCCATGATGAACAATCACCCCCCCAGTGACCCACTCGGGTCCAGACAGACCATTGCCTGCTCCATGGCTGGGCACGCTTCAGTCCCTGTTCCATCCATCCATGAGGACCCATAGACGTGTGGGGCCTGTTTTGCAGGGAGGGTAAAGCCAAGTGCCCTGGGGCTGGTGGGAGCTGCGAGGGCTGTGCCTCCAGTTGATCTAGCACTGGACTGGTGATGCTGAGCTGGTCTCCAGGGAAGCCAGACTTCCGAATGGAATTAAATAATTATTCCCACTTTCTTTGACTTGGGGAAGATCCTATTAGAGAAACAAGCCTGGATTACTGCTGGGCTGACATTTTCCTCTGAGCCTGTCTCCGGATTGGATTTAGCTCCTTTATCTCCTAATCCCCAAAGCTTTTTAATGTAGAAAGTAATGGCATCCAAAGGCAAATTTAATTTTGACAAGTGATCTGACTTCCTTTCCTTTTCTGGAGCCGGGATTTAATCCTGTTTGCTGTCTGAAGTTGCATTATGTGGATGTATTTAAAATCTTGACTGCTCTCAAATCTCTCAAAGAAAGAGAAAAATAAGGGAAGCTGCAAGCCTGGGAGCAAGGAATAGGTTCTTATCAAACATTTCTAAACACTTTCTTGCTGCTGGTTTTATTAACCCCTGCGCCATGCTGCAGCTCGGCTCGGAGCTGCCTTTCCCTTGCTCCATTGCAAGCGTTGGAATCACTCAAGGAATGGAAATTTCAGGTCTTCTCCAGCTCCTCTGCTTGTGTCAGCAGGTAGGGCCCGCACTGTGTGTGCAGGGAGCTGGGACCCCCTTGGGGTGCTCTTGCTTTGCCACCAACACGCACCAGAGTGCAGGATGCTGCCTACCGGGTATTTGGCGTTAGGCATCAAGCACTGCAAAAAACCCCAACCCAAAGCTAACAAACGCAAGGCGAGGGGCAGGGTAATGGAGCTTCAAAGGCACTAATCTCAGCAGAGAAAATAGAAATTTCTGTTGTTATTGCATTTCTCCAACCCCAGGTCCCAGAGGGTTTCCATCACCCAAATCTCCCCCTGTGCTGTTGTCCGGCTCTGTTCCAGCTCAGAGCTCCCTTTCTCCCTGAAAATATCAATTGCAAATGGGTCTTCTCCTCCCAAGAAAATCTGTGCTTATTGACTAGGGACTGTTCTCACAAAAAGCCATACGATGCGGAATGTCCCTGTCACTCTGCAGCAGCTCAGCTGATGGGGCATTACTCCAGCACATAAATACCTGACTCCTGCAGAAGCAGAATGTGCAGCTTGGGGCACTGATGGCATCTCCTTATTAAATAAAGTGCATATCTGTCTCATTGCAGCTTGGCTTAAAGACACCTCGGCGAAAGAAGCAGTTATGTATGTATGTATCTAACTACATACATTTGCACATGTCAGCCTCAGGATGGGAAGAAAAACAGCAGCACTGTGGGCCTGGCAGAGATGGAAATGGGTCGGTTCTGTGCAGCAAGGCGCAGTTTGGCAGTGGGAGCCAAGTGAAACAAATGGGAGCTCTGCTGTGGGATCCTTGGTGCCGAAGGCAATGAGGGTAAGTCGCGTCCCATCCCACATACCAACATGCTCCATTAGGCTTCAGACCAGGCCTGTGTGCTTACTGTAGGAAACCAGAGCTCACGCACCAATAGCTGATCAAGGGGCAAAATGGTAAAACCACTTTCTAACCACACTTTGGCCATGCCTCTGCCTGTTTTCCCACCTCATCACCAGTGCATGCTGCATAATCCTGACATGGCCACAGTCTGGAGGGGCATCATGTAGCCAGTTGAGTGGAAAGGCTTGTGAAAGGACACACTGCTTTGAAGCCCTCCCTAATGCAGCTATAACTGCCTGAAGCCTGATGGCCAGCCAATATCTCCATCATGGACCAGTAAGCTCTATTTTATCATTGCTCTGCTGCTTGGTTTCTTTGGTCCCCCCAAAGAGGCATTTGCAGATGCTGCACCCACGGTACAAAGATGCTCTCCCCTGCCCTGGTGTAGGGACCACAAGGTCAATCATGGCCAGTGGAGCTGAAATGGGAAACAAGGCAGCTAACCCCCTGGCACCCCAATCCATCAGCTTCCCCATAGGGTAATCAGGACCTGCTCTGCTATTAGAGCAGGGCAAATTGAGCTCACTGGGGCAGCTGCTGCTGCAGTGGATGTTTCCTCACAGCCTCCTGGTGCAGGCAGCTCTGAACATTTGTGTTAGTAATGATGATGAGCACTGGAAATATGTCTCTTTAGGAAATAAAGATCAGATGAGCCCAAGCACCATGTAAGCTTCATTTCTTTCACAAGGCAGATTACTTGGGCATGAAATATTGTCACGCTTTGCCTTGTGGATGACTGATTCCAGACTTGACCTAGTGCAAGCCAGTGTAAGTAAACACATCCCCATAGCGCTGGTAAATGATCTAAGCAATCTGAGACTGACAATAAGAACAGAAGGAAAAACACTATCCCAGTGTCACTGGATGAGATGAATGTATTTTTCCCTATGTGTTTAGCAGGGTGTTTTGAATGGGATGGTGCAGGATGCGTCTGTCAGTGTGCAGATGACGTTCATCTCTGGTGGGTGCAACGTTACTGGCTCACTCACATGCAGTGCTTTGGGATGATTCACTGTGACTCCAAGTCTCTTTTGTCACCAGTCAGCCCAACTCACAGCTTTCAGATACCAGTTCTCCAAAGCTTTTCAAGTGTATTTCCATTCAGCAAACCCAGATCCCAGAACCAAACTGTCTCCCTGCTTGATGTACCCATACCTGCAGGTCTAATGCAGATTCCTGCTCCATTGACTGACCATGATGACACCCACAGCCTGGAAGGGAGCGTGGATGTTGGGTGCTGCAGGAGGGACACAGCTGATGGTCATCTACGTGACTGCAAAAGGAGCAGATGCTTCCTTTTTTGTTGACAGCATTTAAAACCTGAAATGCTTAAAGCCAGTTTTAGAAAGAACCCATTTGAGTTTACAATAGATGAGGATTGCTATGAGCTGTTTATTTTTTCTCTCTTGCTTTATCACCTGATGGCCAAACAGAAAGCTCCTGAAACACCATTTTCAATAGTAACCCAAGCCAAAGTGAAGGCAGGAACACCGCCATGCATTTAGTAAAGATGACTTGGGAAAATGGTAACTGCAGTAGCAATTCTGCCTCATACCATCCTGGTTTGTAATTTCAGGAAAGGAACATTAACAGGAGAGGATTTCAACCCATCTACAGCAAATAAAGAGTTCTACTGGACAGTAAGTGCCAAGCTTCCAGAGGGATCACGTGGGAATCAAGTCTCTGATGAAATGGGTAGGAAATTTATCTTGTTAGAGATGACATGAGCAGCAGTGAAAAGCAGAGTAATGAACCCCTCCATTCACTGCCCTTACAGTATCTGTTTAACATTGGTGCATATGTATTAGTTCAGTACCATTTCTGCTTGGTGTGGCCCCTCCACTGGTGCCCATGAGCAGTCAGCCACAGTGCCTGGGGTGGGAAGGGTTTACCCAGCCAAGCAGGACTGAAATGGCAAACCCAGCCCCCTGCCTGCATCGCAGAGCTGTGAAATGAGAGGATGCTGGCTCTTGGGACAGATGGAGAGGAAAGGGAGCCAGGGAAAAACACAGTCCCAGCCAAGCAGTATGTCCGGTTACCCAGCTCCCCCCTTCCCTTTAATGTTAAAGTCATACCAGTGCATTCTGTGGAACTGAAACACCTCTCTCAGGACCGGGCTTTTATCATGTTCAGGCTGAAGGGTGATTGACAAGCCAAGAAGCATCGCTGTGTATCTGGGAGTCGGTGACAGACGGGAGAGTCTGATCCCTGCCTCCCAGCACTGCAGGGAAGCTGCATGGAGAAGCCGAGCATCCTGTCTCTCTCTACCTTTTTCTTCCTTCTTTTTTATAACTAAAAATATTCACATTCGTATTAGCCTTCTGTAACTGCCTCTAAAGGCGTGCTCGAGTCGGGCTTCATGAATATCCACAGAGTCTCTTGGGAGCAGCAAGAGCCTCTGAAGAAGCAATATTTGGATGGGAAACTTATGTCCTGCAAGCTGGCAAGTTGCAGCACTGACACAGATTTTCATGTAACTGCAGAGCTCCCTGTACAAAGGGTTTAAAATCCCTCCTGCCTTCCCCTCCTTCTCCCCTCCATTATTTAACAACTGGCTGTGGTTTACATGGCTCATTAATGCAATGGTAACAGACACGCACATTCCCAAATAAGCCAGAAGGTTCATATTTGACCTGGGCCCTCTGTTCACTGCAGATGGCCTGGAGGATACGAACAACAGTGATGTGAAGTGATTGCATTGGATAAGGACGTTTCACAGTGCAAACACAACTGGATGCAAGCATTTAATTTTTAAACCCACGGCTATTGGAGTCCCTTTGAGGCAGCAGAAACAGCAGCTCAGCTCCCCCCCCACACATGGACTTGGCTCACTCTTCTCCCTGAGGATCAGAAGGGAAGCAGGACCAGTTTCCAACTGGAGAGGGTTCATCAGGAGCTTGGCTGGGATTGCTCCAAATGCTCCCTTTCCTTGCAGGTCCCACCTTGGATCACAACAGAGGTCTAGGGTGTCCCTGTGTCATTCACCCCCTCCAAACTCCTATGCTCCAGCAGCAAGCAGGTCAGGCTCAGGGATTATTTGGTGCCCATAGCCTGGATATTTGCTGTGCGTTTTGGTTATAGTGGAGTGAGGGGAGGCAAAGGAGAGGGTGTAAAATGATGATTGCACAATAAATGGCAGCATCTCTGCTAATGTGCTGAGTGCCCACAAGCAGCTGCCAGTTAAATACCCACAAAGGTTTGCTTTGATGAGGTGTGTGACCTTCCCCCATCCTGCAAATGGCTTAACTCTATCTGCTCCTTGCCCTTTGCCAGGCAGTGCTGGAAACCAGGGAGCTGGAGGACAGAAAGCACAAGCAGGAGGGGATGGAGGAATCCCCAGGTGCAATTCCCAGAGCTCCCTTCCTGCTGTGGAGACCATCAGGCTCAGAGACAGTGATAAGATGAAGGGAAGCCCGCAAAAACCACTGGAATAGGAGGCAAGATTGCTGAACACAGGAGGGAACAAAGCAGTGAGACCATTCCCAAATCCTCATGTGCCAAAGATTCCCCAGGGTACCCCCTTGGATGGCTCTGAGGAGACATTTTCATCTGCAAAGTTTGTTAAAGAGGATCCCCAAGGAACCATGAGAAGGACGGATCCTTCAGAGACATAAATAGTTCTGGTTCCACCTATTCACATCTTTTCTTTGCCTTTTTCACCCCAGAAGAGAGCTGGACCCCAGCAATTTCAACCCATGGAAGCCAGCACACGGTTCTGGACATCCTACAGCCGCTCTCCCTGCTTAATCCTCCTTACACCCTCTAAGACCTCCTGTGACCTGCACAGCTCTTCCCACCTGAGCAGCTCTCCACCATTTACACCCAGAAGGACGATTGCAGCCTCTCTTCCTGGCTCCCTGGGCTGCAGGAAGCATCAGTGGATGATTTGGCAGGCGGGAGGGTTTCCTGGGGAAGGCAGGGGAAGCAGCGCCTTGCCTTGGTGCCAGCTCCACCCCCAGGAGCTCTGGCACCAGCCGACTTGGAGAGGAGGAGAGGGGTTTTGAGGATGTTACCCTGGACTTGCATGGAGTGGGTTAGATCCAGGAAGAACCACGTTAAAGGCTCCAGGGTTGCTCAAGCCCTGACTGCCTAGGAGCACCTATAGCTGCTGCCTGGTTATCTATGAAGGGGGACATGGTTGGAGCCCAGGATGGCAAAAGGCTTCTCTGATCCAGTATCTTTACAAGGAACCAAGATGGAAAGAGTGGAGACAGCTGTCCCTGCAGCCCTCCAAGCAGTCCTGGAGGAAAGGCAGGATGCTGGTGGGTCTCCATGGGGAGTGAGCTGGGAAGTGCAAGGGATTATCTGTAGCAGCTTTTGGCTCAGTCTGAAAGGAAGCACTGAAGGCATTGCAAAGGGTTAGAGCAAAGAGAAGACACTGAAGCACTTCTCAAAACACCCCTGTGGACCTATTAATTGCAGTATTGGCCCTCCCGCCCTCTCCAGCAGGTTCCTGGAACGGGCTCGCAGCCAGCTTGGCTGTGGTTTTGTTTGTTTTCCAGCTAATGTAGCAGCAGGATCGGTTCCAGCTAACAAACCTGGCAGAGCCGGAGAAGTCATGTCCAGCTCCCATGGATGATTTGTAACACACACCTGGTAGACACTCATTAGCAGCACAATTAATCCAGCCCCATGGCAGAGGAATAGGATCGCCAGGCAGAAGTGGATGTGAATCATAGGAAACCCATTGCCAGAAGAGCAATGAAAGCACATTTGCCCTTGATCATCACTGGTCACTGGTGATGGGAAAACTGCACTTGGCAGTTTGGAAATGTGGCAGCACACACAAGAGCTTGGCTGTGAACCTCCTCTGTGACACCTCTCCTGGAAGTGGCATCGGAGTGGTGCTCATCTGGCATCACGCTGCAGATAAGTTCTGCATGTGACTGTCCAAACTGAACCACAAGCACTTGTTACCAACCACAGTAAGCTTTAACCAGCACTTGAGCCTTGCTCATCCGTGCTGGGTTATTTAATACATGGGACCTGACACACGTGGTCCAGCTAGAGCAGGAGCAGCCAGAAACCTGCATCCCCAGCCCTGCCTGTGAGGCAGCACAAGCCGGGTGCTCCAGTAGGAAGAACAGCAACAAAAATCAGGAGAACCAAGAAAAGGGCAGGAGCAGGCCAAGAACAAACACAAACGGATTTAAAAATTCATGGGTTTTGCCTTTTCCAGCGGCTTGAGTTGGAATTCATTGGGTGCCACCGTCCTTTCGCTGGGTGCTCCCTGTGTTCGCTGGGCTCTGCAGGTCAGTGCTTGCCATGCGCAGACTCTTCCCTTTTATCTTCTCGCCTCTCTCTTATTTTTAAATATGCAAATAGATCAGAGTGTTTCAGACGCCTGCCTACAAATAGATCTGAAGGGCCTTTGAGCTCGTGAGAGGCTCCTGCCTTACTCTGAAACACCCAAGCCCCACAAGCACACGGATGCTGTGCATCCCCACTGCTGTGCCTCTGAGGTGGACGCAGCGGGAGGTCCAGTCCTGGCTTCTGCCTTTGTCCTCCCAGCTTCAGCATCGTTTCCCAGAACAGGCACCAAGCTCCTACTTTACATCCTTCTCCAGGGTGGGTTCAGCTCTGTCTTGGGAAGGGTTTTGAGGAGGAAAGCGGGGGGTTGAGGAGCTGAATGAGCAGAGGGAATGCGGGGCTCCAATGTGAAAACACTGAGTCTGAGTCAGAAACCTCAGGAAAGGAAACAAAAGGAAATACCAGCTGGGAAGCACGGACAGAGGGTCTGAAAATCCCTGATGGGCTCTGATTGAAGCATTCAACTGCAGTGGGTCTGCTGAAGCAATCTGAATGAAAGCACCAGGGCCCTAATTTGCCTGAGCTCCCCCAGCTCAGGCTGCTCTGTGATGGACAGGTTAACAAGGCTGGCTTATGCACACTGCACCCTAAATCTAAAGGTCAGAGGGCTTGGTGACCATCAAGATTCAATCTGCACAGATTGGGTCTTACAAACTTCATTTTAAATATTTATGACAGTGCTTCCATAGGTGCAGGAGAATGTTGTAAGAGTATTAAGAGGAAAAAAATATTCTTCTGTATTTAAAAGCTCAGCATGAGCCATTTTCATATATTATGCATCACTAAGTGCTGCTTATGGCAGTCTGCAGTGTATGTGGCAGGGATCATGGATTAAGGGTGTTGGCTCTGCCATGCATCAGCCCAGGCATCACCTTCCCTGTGGTGGGCACAGCCGATGGGAGGGATGAGGTCCCAGCAGCCTGGGGCAGTGGGATCCTTGCATGGTGAGTGCGGTGGCACTGTCAGTTCTTGTCTTCTGCAGACCTGCTCCTTTGCTGGCACAGCTTCCACTGGAGCAGCTTGCTCCAAGCCCCTGTGTCCAACCTGGCCTTGAGCACTGCCAGGGATGGGGCAGCCACAGCTTCTCTGGGCACCCTGGGCCAGCGCCTCTGCACCCTCACAGGAAACAGCTTCTGCCTGAGAGCTCAGCTCAGTCTCCTCTGGGGCTGGTTCAAGCCATTCCCCTTGGCCTGTCCCTACAGGCCCTTGTCCCAAGCCCCTCTCCAGGTTCCCTGCAGCCCCCTTAGGCCCTGGAGCTGCTCTCAGGTCTCCCCTTCAGGAGCCTTCTCTTGTTGAGGCTGCCCCAGCCCAGCTCTCTCAGCCTGGCTCCAGAGCAGAGCTGCTCCAGCCCTGGGAGCATCTCTGTGGCTCCTCCTCTCTGTGCCAGCTGAATGGTGGGCACAGGCAAGCCGTTATTCTGCTGTTTATTGTCTCATGATATTTAGCAGAGAAATGTCAGAGGAGAGCAGAGCTCCATCGACATCAGCTGCAGGCAGACGTCCCCTGGCTTTCCCAGTGCCACTGGTTTCAGGCACAGCTGCGCCCCGCTGCCTCCCGACAGAGCTCTGCTGAGGCTGTGGAAATCATCTGCAAACAAGAGCAGGTGGGTGGGATGCAGTCTGCAGGATCCCAGATCCCAGAGCTCTGGCCAACCATCACCCTCCCCATGCCAGGACTTGGGACTGCCCTGGTGCGACACCATCACTGCTGGTCTCTGCGGATCAAACTGGGTAGCACAGGGTGAGCTAGCAGGGAGGTCAGCAAAGCTGGAATCACTTATAGGCTTTAATCGGCTTGTAATTAAAGCTGAGATGAGCTTTTGTCCCTGTGTAGAGCAGCACAATTCAGCCTGAGTGATGTCTCTTCCCAGGGGCTGCTGAGGACCAGCCTTACTGCCCTTATCTCTCTCATTTTCAGCAGTGCTCATGGTCCAGGGGAAAATGCTGTGTCAGCTCGGTTTCCAGGACTCATGAACTTGTATCATGAAGTTAATCTCCCACATAAAGTCATTTTGTGCAGTGTGAGGGGAAGCAAACTGGGTTTTTCCCTTACTGCATTGAAATTGGCCCGCAAGCTCTAAAGAAATAGGAAGGTGATGGACAAGAGAAGGGATGCGCAGTGTGCACCAGCATGCATGGGCGGGATGTCACAGGCCTCATTTCCTTAGGAAATCAGGTTTAAAATTAAGGCTAATCAGAGTTAAAAAACACTGCAGTTACCCTACACCAAATGATACTATAATGTACTCAGTATATTACATTCTCAATAGCAAAGCAGCATCTGCTACATAAAATGAAATGTGTGTGTCACCATATGTAGGCAGCATAATGTGGACTCAAATTAAATAAAAACATTTCAGGGTATATGGTCCAATCTGCAATCTGGGCCCTGGGAAATGCTGAGATTTACTCTAAAGTTCTTAGCAGTTGGCTAAAACGCTGAACCCAAAACAGTGCAAATGGGGATTTTTAGCAACATAAGCTGTTGTCTGCACTTCCCTCCCTGTGAGCTGAAATTACTGCTGGAAATGCAGGAATTTGTTGGTTTTCCTTTTCATGATTTTTGTATTTTAGCCTTTTTTCTTTGGTTTGTTTTTGGTTTTTTGGTCCGAAGCTTTTTGCATCTTTCCAGGCGTTGCAAAACATCTGAGAGCAAATTCTGCTTGCCATGTAATAGCTGCCCTCCAGAAATACCATGGAGCACACCAAAGCCCCATAAACCAGTCAGATGGCCTCATAGCTGTGTACCAGAACTGAAATGAAAGAGGTAAACCCTGCAAAATGACTTTCACCCTTTCCAGCTATTTTTGTTTGCAGCTGAAATCTCTCCCAAGCAGGGATGCACAATTTAGTGCTATTTTAAAAGAGATCAGGCTGCAGACCTGCACCAGGCAATCTTCCCTTCAGTCCCTGATGGTGGCTGTTACCTTCCTTGACCCCATTTATTGGTAGCAAAGGCGGGTATGAAGTGTGGCTTCCCCGCAAGTGTCAGAAAACCAGGAATATGCTGGAAGTTTTGCCTGGCATGGGGAGAAGATGGGTTTGTTATCATGAAGCATTGATCCTTGTGTGAGTTCAGGGCTGCCCCTTAGGATCTGCTAATGTGGGGTTTGCTTTCTTTCTAAGAGAATATATGCAGTGCAACCCCCCCTTTCCAGTGCCATGAAGGAAGGTAATGCTTGCAGAAAACGCTGTGCCCTTGCACCCAGTTTGCCTGGTGGGGGGGAGGTTTATCTCTTCCTCAGGTCCTTGAATTATTTGGGCACTGAAAAGGCCAGGAAAGGCCTCATTCTGCTCTTTAAAAGCAGCAATTGCCAGCTGTGAAGCCTGGACTGAAACATTTGATGGGGGAAAAATACCCCTGTACCAGAAAGCAAAGGAAGACAATGCTGCTAATGCAACTGGCTGTGCAACCATCGGGCAAGGCTGAATACCCCTGTCTAGGCTCTGGGAAGTCACTAGGACACAAAGGCAGGATACCCACATGCTGCCTGCGCCAGGGTGAGGGAGCTCAAGGTAAGTGATGGAGAGAAGACTGTAACAGATCTGTTCCTGTCTGGGGCACTGCACTGACAGCAGCAGACTGTGCCTTGGGGTCACCTGAGACTTCACGGGGCAGCAGGGAAAGGCCTCAGTATCTCACAGAAATGGAACCACAAGGCTGGATGCCACCAGAGCTGCCATCTCACACATCCACCCATCACCTGTCCTCCCTTCAGCCGTGCACTGATTCAGTGCAGGAAGCAAAGAGACAAGCAGCAAACATCCTGGAATATCATCCTGGATGGGGTCTGGTTTTCCTCCTCCCAGTGGCTCTGTCTTTCCCAGTTCCCTTCCTGCTGTTTGTCTCCTGCAGCTCCCTGTGTTTCCAGGGGCTGTGCTAATTCTCTCTGATGGAAGAGCTGGTTCTTGCCATTCCTCACGCACACCGCTGGTTTCTGACCTGTTCTCACTTGGTCTCCCCAAAGCATTAGTGGATGAATTGAAGCCTGTCGGTGTTTGCTCCCCAATCCACTGCTGAGCAGGGAGGTGAAGACCTGCGAAGAATGAAAGATGTTTCCTTTCAAACAAACATGCCATGTTTTCAGATGCACACATGCAGCTCGCCTTTCATTCCTATCCCCTCTGTCCTTTGCATTCCCAGTGCTGATGCAGCAGGTGAAAATCCATGGGTAGTAGCCTGTGAGGGGGTTGCAGAAAGGTGGCAGGAGAGAGGAGATTGTGAAGGCAGGAGGGAGACCATCACCCTGCTCTCTTTAAATCTGGATCCTAGTAGAGGGCAGCGAGAGCCAGGCTGTGTGAAGTAAGGGCCACCATCTGGCCACCAGCCCTTAATTTTCCTGTGCCAGGGAAACAGTGGATGGGGTTGTGTGAGGTCCTCTCTGAATGTACTCCATCACGCAAAAGCCATCCTGGGGGGAAGCAGGGTCAGGCAGGAGCTCACTGGCTGCCAGGGGAACATCAGCATCCTCAGTTGAGACCTAAAGAGGGAACCATGTGCCCATCTCCCCAGTGTACAGCAGCACCCAGCTGCCCATGTCACAGCTCTGCAGATGCCTCCAGTTCTCAGCACAGAGGAAGGGGGTCCCAAGCATCCCCTGCCATCCCCTGATGTCCCCTGCCATCCCATGCTTCTGTGATGCTCACACACTGAAGGCAGCCCTGCATCCCAGCAGCAGGTTGCTTTGGAGAGCAGCATGCTCTGGAGAGCAGAGCTCTGGCCTAATTCAGATCTTGTCAATCAAGAAGACAAACCAGAAGTGTTTTGACCTCCTCTCCTTCACCACCCAGCAGAGCTTCATTGAAGGCATCTTGCCTGTAATTTGTGGAGGAGTCAGGATGCATCTTCTGGAAAGGCTCTTGGCTCTGATTTAACTAAGCCAAGCAATGCAGAGGGCACCGTGCCTTCAGCTGAGTTATTTCACAGTCTGATTATCTTCCCCTGAGGGAAAAACCAGGTCCTGTTTCTACTCCAAACCGTGGACTCCTGCTTCCACTTCTTTTAATGAGAGAAAAGATACTTCCTGTGCAGAAACCTTCCCTGGGCAGCCTCCTCCAGCCCATCCCTTTTGTTGGTGGAAGAACCGGATCCTCTTTAGCCGCCCTCCATGGGCAGGGTCTCCAGCCCTTGAACCCTTTCCAAGCTGGTGGAGGTATTTTTCAAGGCCTGGACAGGACCCTGTGGGAATGCAGAGATGCAGGTTGTGTTCCCAGCTTTGCTGTGTCACACTGGAGGGTTTTTCCCTTTATTTCTCTGGGTTTCTGTGATTTTACATCCTGGAAATGGAGCTCTGCAGGTTTCTTTCCCAGAGGAAGGACTCTACAGGGCTTCACACTCTGGAGCCCAAGTTCAACAACAAGGGTCTTGATGTTAATTATAGAGGTTTCAAAAGGGGACTAAATGAGAACAAATTGCACAGCTGATGCTTTTGCCATTTACCCAGTTGAAAGCCATGACTATTGCCATGAGGCCAATGGGGCCCGATGTGTATAAGAATCAAGCAGGGAGAAAAGCGATTCCCCTTCGGGGATGTGCTGTTGCTGACTTGGAAAAGGTGCTGTTTCAGAGCCTTGTCTTGTACCACTGTGGAAATCAAAGGAGGGGCTCTTCTGTTCGGAGGTCTAGGATACCCAAACTGGAGTCACCGTCTATGGTCACAGCAACTTAAGGTGAAGCTCATCTCATCCTTGGAAATCTCTGTATGAGAAGCTCTCATTGCTGCTCTGCTGCACCTCTCAGATCTCAGCGGTGGACTTGGCAGTGTTAGCGGTCAGGCCTGATGATCTTAAAGGTCTTTTCTAACATAAATGATTCTATTTCAAGCCCCGTGAGCTCCAGATGTGCCTGGGCCCTCGCATGAAGCATCCTGACCTGCGTCGACCACGTTTCACAGGGTCAATGGGAACCTGCTCGGGAGGGTTTTGAAGGCACTTTCAGCAGTGCACCCAGCAGGCAAGTAGAGCCACATGTGAGCCACTCATCCTCCCTCCTTCCCTTGCTTTGAGGGGAGTTTTTGTCCCTCTCTGATCCCTGCCAGGGCTGGGTGATGCCTGTGGTAAAAATAAAAAGCTGACTAAAACACCTAAAGCATGAGGGGAGTACATGTTCAAACCCTGTCACACAGTGGATGCTTTTGGCCTCATTGCACTGCTCTTGATAAAGTCAAGGGGAGCTTAATGCTTTTTAAAGGTCCTCAGCTTTTATGGGCTATAAAGCACTGACCTTAAAGGGAGGTGCTGAGGGAAGTATATTAAAGAGAGCTCTATATGGGGTGATCAGAGACGCAGTTTTCCCATGGCTGCTCTCAGAACTGCCTCAGTCTGAGCTCTCATTGAACCGATGTGTTGATGCCCTCCCTAGAAGCTGCAGGATGCTGCTAAACTCAGTCTCAGGAGGTCCGGAACAGCCTCCCCTTGGACGTTTGCTGATGGCAGCATGCAGAAGACTTTATCCAGTTCATTCTCAGCTGTTTGTCCCCACTGAGCCTCAGACACCGAGCTGCAGATTTCCTGGTTTCTGCTGAATGCTGCAATCTGTGATGCTGGGACTTGGGAAAGGCAAAGACCACATCTTCATGCTGGGAAATACTGGTACCAGAGGGCTCCAGAAGAAGCCCTTTGCAATGAACAGTCAAGGGGGTAAATCCTCTTGCGGGGCCCCTGCTAATGGTGGGCCTGTGGCAAGTGATTTCTATTAAATCATTCAATAATATCAAGAGAAGATCCACATCAGATTTCTCACCTCTGGAAAAGAGGGGTGATGCTATTCACCTGCGCTGCCACATCCCGAGACTTCACACTATTTGTGAGCCTGGAAAAACCCTGGTTTGGGAAGTACTGGACTGTGTGGAAGAGAGAAATGGGGGGTAAAGGTTCCCCATGGACCTGGGGGGTGTCACAGCCACAGTGCGGGTGGGCTCTGTCTGCAGCTCCCCTGCACCAGCCGGACCTTTTACAGGGTGCAAGGGAGGGTCCTGCAGAGCGAGGGGGTGCTCACCTTGAACTAAATGATTTAATTAAGGGCTGTCACTGCCTTGATTTAATTGAGGGCTGATGTGAGAGCGGCCGCTGCTCGGAGCTCTCCGGGGGGTGGGGACGGGGTGTCTGCGGAGGCAGCTTTGCTCGGGGAGTTGGTGCTTTGGGGGGTGGGGACGGGGTCCTTTTGCACCCCCTGCCCCTGGGCACCCCGGAGAGCGGGGGATGCTCCGCGGGTCCATGGGCCCGGGGTGGGAGGGGGTCTCGGCAGCATCCCCCCGCTGCCGGGGCTGGTTTTCCCCCTCTCCCTGTGCCGTGGTTAGTTAAATTTCCCCCGCCTCAGTTG
This sequence comes from Agapornis roseicollis, assembly GCA_002631895.1. Taxonomy (NCBI): domain Eukaryota; kingdom Metazoa; phylum Chordata; class Aves; order Psittaciformes; family Psittacidae; genus Agapornis; species Agapornis roseicollis. The sequence continues at coordinate 199,396 of NDXB01015946.1, forward strand.
ATGTCACATCCTGTTCCCCAGCCAGCCCCTGCTGCTGCCAGCCCTACCAATTCCTTTATTTTTTGAAATCCCTGTCCTCTCCCCATCACCCCCCTTTTCCCGGCAAACTTTTGGCGATAGCCGCGATTATCGCCTCGTGCTCCGCTGCCTCGCTCCTCGCGAATGGTTTTCAATCAGGGGAGCCATTGAAAAACAAACAAATCCTCATTCCAGCCGGGAGCCAGCGCCGAGAGCAGCGAACCGGGATCCCAATAAATATGCAAAGTGCAGGCTCTGCTGAGCCGATTCCTTGTGCTGCTTCCTGGAGGTGCTGAAAGCCGCCTGGAAAACCGGCCGGGCTCGGGGTTTCGTTGCGTTTTGTTGCCTTTTTCCCCCCGTGTTTTTCCCGGTGGGAAGCAAGCCCCGCTGCCGGCGGGAGGCGGCTCGGGCTCGCCGGCGCTGATCTGCATGCGAGCTGCCTAGGACGGGGTGCGCGCCATGCAACCGGCAAGCAAGCTCCTGACCCTCTGCCTCCTCATCCTCATGGGCACCGAACTCACCCAAGTAGGTCTCTCTCTTGCTTTTCCCACCCTTCCCCCTTCCCTCCCTATCCTCCCCAACGCCATTTTCTATTAAACCTCGACAGCACAAAAGAAAAGAGGGGTGAGGACCAGACGCCCCCCACCCCCCCACTCCCCCATCACCCCAATTTGCCCAGACCCGGGCTGGATGGGGGCAGCGGAATGGGGGGCTCAGGACACCGGACCCCGACCGCAGGGAGAAGGAAGGGGCCGCCCAGGGGGGGTATTGGGGCACCCCGGGGGGGGGGGGGGTCCCATCTGCTGCCCCCCTTGCAGGGAAAGTTGCCGCTCCCCCCGCCACCGGGCTCGGCAGAGTTCGGGGCCGCCTGTCCCGGGTCCCCACCGGGACCAACCCTGAGTGCACGGTGATGGCCCCTCCTGCCCCCTCGTCCACCCCAACTCCTCATGTGGGGGTCAATTTGCTGGGTTTAGGTGACATTTAAATGTCCCTTGATGTTCCATTGGTGACAGGCTGGTGGGAGAAAGGAGCATCTTATTCATCTCCCTCTCCACCCCTCCGCCTTTTCTCTTTCTTACTGGATTTTGATGCTTGTCTTTGCTGTCCCAGTCCCTGCATTGAGTGAGGAGTGAGGCTGAGGAGGGGGAAAGGTGTGACACGAAAGCCGTCGCCTGCAAGTGGAAATAAAACTCTATTTGACTTCTTTAAGATCACTGGGGGGAGGCAGGCAGGGAGGTTGTCTCTGGTGGCTTTTTTTTCCCCAGTCACTGAGGCAAGGAAGAAAAGTAATTGCAAGAGGATGCTCTAGATTGTGGGGTTAATTGTGATGCTGCCTGGAAGCAAGAAAGAAAGAAAAAGAAGCTATAAATAGGAGGGGAATGGAGGCTTCTTAGTGTAGGAGCAATTAGCAGCTGGGCTCTCATCCTGGATGCTTTATGTAGATTATTTTTCCCTTTCTCCTGCTGACAATGCTCTCTCCTGTCACTGCCCTAGTGCTGAAGTTTCAGCAGCTGAAGCCTTTTGGCTTTGCACCCTCAGAGTATTTCTGCCGCCCCCAGGAAGAAACGGCTGAAAGTAAAGAGCTGCTTTAATTGCATGGAGAGAAGGGATGGGAAGGTTGTCATTTGGTGGGGGGGAAGCAAAGCAATGCAAGAGCCGTGTGGATGAGGAGGGGTGGGAAGGATCCAGAGCCGCAAGTGAGCGCGCAGGAGAAGCCCATTGTGTGTGGGAGGATGCGCGGGCCGTGCGCATGCGCTGCGATGGACAAAGCACCCGGCGACCACCAGCATGGACCAGGACCCCCAAAACGGGGCTCCCAGCACGGGCCATGGTAGCAGCGTGTGGGGCTGGCCCTTGTCCCCCAGCCCCACCAGCCTCCCCTCTGCCCTGCCCCAGCGTGCACAGAGGGCCTGGGGACCAGGGTGGTTGGTACCCGCTCCCCAGGGGTTGCACATCCTTCATCAGCTGTGATGCTCCCATTGCTCTGCATTGGGGGGTTTTCCAAGGACACAGTTATCACCTCCTGTGCCAAGGATGCTGTGGTGCTTGGCTGCTACTTCTTTTGCTTGCTTATGTTTTGTGGATGCAGCACTCCAACTTTCTGACCAACTTTAAATGGGGGTGGGTTTGTGCATGGCTTCAGTGGTGACCCCCAGCCCATCCCAGACAGTGGGAAGCCCCTACTAAAGCCCTGCCTCTGCCGAGCAGCCTTTGCAAGGCTGCTAACTGGTTTGCAGTGTCCAATGGAGCTTTGCTGCCTGCAGGTATCGGGTCCTGCCAGGCCCCATGCTGGCCATGCAGAGCTCTCCTTGCCTGCTGACTTGCTCGGCACTGCAGAGCCCTTTCAGAGTTTGAGCATCTCATTCCTGTAAGCATAGCTGCCAGATGCAATCCCCAAATACGCCTTTCAGCCCAGGCACCGCCCAGCTCAGTGTCTTCACGTTTAGTTCACGCTGGATTCACATCTCTATCACATGTGTGGAGTCTCTCCCATCCCCTACAGAGATCCTGGTGCCAAGGGAGGAGGGAGTGAGGTTCAGGGGACAGAGGTTTAGGCAGCTTTCCCTGATGATGCAGAAGCTATTGCCACCCCTCCCGGCAGTGACACTGGCAGACCAGCACATAAGGCAGAAATGGGGAGAGGGATTGCTGTTAAATGGGGCTGGAAGGGGGGATTATGTGGCTCTCCTTCCAGCTGGCTGCTGGGAAAGCTCTTCTCATGGAGTTGTCTCCAAGATATTGGTGCTGCAGCATCCTGATGGTTCCCTGGGCAGGAGGAAGATGCTTATGCCTGGCTGGGAGCACAGGGGGGATGTGCTGACTGCACCCCCGGGGCTCGGGGGGCTTTGAGACCTGGATGTAGTTTTGGCTGTGTGAAACAAGGGGAGAGCTGCCCCTACAGCCCTCTTCCACCCCATCCAAGGCCCTTGCAGAAACCCCTGCCCCTTGATCCCCTGCCAAAGGTCTCCTAACTTGTTCTGCACCTTGCCTTGGCTCCCCACAGGTCATAACCCAAATGCAGTACTGAGGCCGGGTTGAGTGGTGGGTTTTGGGGTGCTGTGGCTGGATGGGGGTGCGGCACCCTTGTCTTGGCTGTGCATGCAGTGCTGGGCAGAGCGTGGGGCTTTGTTTCCTTGCTGTCTTCTCAGTGAGAACCAGAGCAGGTCCCATGATGGCTGTGGAGGAGCCGAGCCAACTGATGCTCTCTAAGGATGCTCTTGTCACATGCAGAAGGACAGAGCTGCCAGAGAGTTTGGGCTGTTGTAGTAAAGGCAGAGTATGGGCAGAGGGGTCCAGGATGCCATTGCCTGTCTGTGTGTCCAGCCTGTCCTTCCATCATGCCCTGTGCTCACTGGTGAAAACCTCTGCCTTCCTCTAAGTTTCACGGCGCTGACACCACTTCCCCGGTGATCGCTGCTACCACGCAGGAAGCAGCCCCTTCCTGCAGCAGGAGTCAGTGCACATGTAGGGCTTCTGCAAGGAGGAAACCAAGCCAATTCTGCCATTGATTTCCCTGAAAGCTCATCGGTTCCCTTGGGGGCTGTTTTCATGGGAAGGATGGGAGCTGCCAGGGACACGCTGCCCTTCCCAAAGCTGCCCGTGTCCTGCTCTGCTGGCTCCTGTTCACCCACGGGCCCTGCCCAGTGCCCAGTTTGGTGCTGAAGCTCTTCCCTCCCCTCTCAGGGACACACATGGGAAGAAGTAGGATTAAGCTGGAAATCTGCAGCCAGTAACAGGAGGCAGCTGCCTCATCTCGTAAACCAATTTGTGTCTGATTTCACTAACTTCAGCTTTAACCAATAAAAGAGAAAGGCAATTTCCAGCCCTGGGTTGTAGTTATTGCTCCAGTTATCTGTCCTTGTAATCAGTATTAGCATCACTACATAAAGTAATACAAAACTAATTACTATCCGAGTGAGTTAGGCGAAGGCTGTAGACTGCATTGGGAGTGGTAGGAGCTAATTCTTGAGTTACGAGTTGTAAGTGTTGGCTTTGCTCTGCTGTGATGAAGCTGGGAGCAGAAGGGGACAAGGCAGGGACAGGGACACCCAGAGAGCATCTCTCTGGGGTTTGTTGCCTGTGTTACCTTGGCCACGCTCTTTGGGAGATGTGCATGGGCAGGGGTATACCGGAGAGGTTGAGTCAGTCCCCCAGGAGGGGAAATGCACTTGGGGAAACTGAGGCACGGCCTGAGACGTGTCTGAGCATCAGCAAGCCCCAGCTGTGCGGGAAGAGCACCTGAACATCCCGGCTCTGCNCACTTGGGGAAGGCACGGCCTGAGACGTGTCTGAGCATCAGCAAGCCCCAGCTGTGCGGGAAGAGCACCTGAACATCCCGGCTCTGCTGTGTCTGTGGACTGTTGCTATTGCTTGTGGCTGCCCTCCCAGAGCTGAGCCCAGGAGCTCTGCTCCCAGCCCCTGGACTGGTTTATCCTGGGGTTTGGCCCTGGGAAGGGTTCTCCCTGTTCAGGACCCAGGCCCTGGCTCCCAGCTGGGAAGCAGCATTCAAACCTATCCGAAAGGCCAAAGGTCTGCTGGGAAGGTAACAGTGGGGCAGCAGCACAGTCGGCCCTGTGCTGTTTCCCAAGCAATGTTCAGAGCAGGATTTCAGTGTAAAGGCACTTTGTGACTGGAGGTGGACGAACTGACCCAGGGGAACACACCCAAAACATCATCATCCTTAAGCAAAGCATCCAAGTGACAGGAAACCTGCACTGGCTGTAATGGGCTCTGCTCCAGCTCCAGGCTCTGAAACTGTTGGCACCCACTGTTAGAGCCCGGGTTTAATGTCAGGAGCAGCTTTAGTTAAACACAGGCTTAGCGAAGGGCAGACCTGCAAAGGGGGTTGTGGCATCCAGGGTAACACAAAGAGCATGTTCTTTCTGCTGCAGTTTCTGCTCCCCATGCAGGTTGCTAAAGGGAAGCTTGCACAGGGTTTGCTGCAGTAGTCCCAGTGTCTGCAGCTGGGCTTAACTTTCTGGAGCACTTTGGGCTGCCCAATCCCAAAAGGTGCAGGCAGCAGCAGGCACAGGCAGTCTCACACCACATCCTGCCGAGAGCTGGCAGTGACCTGCAGCATCGTGGTCACTGTTTCCAAAGCACTTTGGGGTGTTTAATTGCCATTTTCTTTCCTTCCTTCACTTTCCCTGCCTGTCCATCCACACCCTCCCCATGACAAGGGATGGGTTTGCTCTGAGTTAGGACAGTGCTGAAGTGATGGCGTCCAGCTCCAGGACTGAGGCTGTGTGAGTGATGACAGCACAGTGATGGGGAAAAAAAGAAGGACTTTTGGAAATCAAACCCAAACTCAGGAGAACCTGGTGTCATTCACTGTGTGGCAGCTGGGACCTGCTGAGGGACAGAAGCCCCACGGCAAATGCAGCAGCAGAATGTGCCACGCTCCAAAGGTGGTGGGTACAAAGTGTATGTTCCTTAGAGAGGATGAGGTTGCCCATGCTGCCTGCCAAGGTGGGTGCCTCTTGCTCGCTGCTGTTCCCAGCCCTCCTGTTTCCCATGGGCTGGTGGGGAGGGATTTGGGGTCCTTCCACCCTGCAGCTCCCCTGCTTCATGCAGCCCATGCTCTGTAACAGGGACCCTGGCAGCACAGCATCATTTGAGACTCCAGGAAGGATGTGAAGAGTCAGTGAAGGCAGAGAGTCCTCCAGAGGCTGGTTCAGAGCACCTCCATCAGCATCAGGAGGGAGCTTTGGCGACAAGTCACTTGGTCCAAGTATCTAAGGAGATCCCTGAAGTTACAGCAGGGTCCTTCTGGATGGGACAAACCTTTCCTGCAGCCTCTCACAGGTCTCCAGTGCAGAGAGGAGGTGGAAAGAGCTGGAGGATGGGCTCTGCCCAGCAGCACAGCAATGCTAGGGCAGGACTGTGTGCCCTGCTGCATGACGGAGCTCTGTGCTCCCGGGACAGGAGCTGCTGGCCCTGGGAAGGTGCCTCCATTGGTTCCCCAGCTGCACACATCCTCCTGGCTGGAGACGGGTGTCAGCCGAGGTGCCTCCAGCATTTACTGAGCAACTCGGAGCAGCAGCGGGAGCTGAGGCTGTTACAATACAGGTGTACGTGTTCTAAAGCAGCTCCCTGCCTCCCACCGTGCAGTCAGTCAGCAGGAATCCTCTCGCTGGGGTCGCTGGATCCCATCCCCGCGAAAGCTTGGGAGCAGCAGGAGCTCCAGCACCTCTTCTCTGAACCAGCCAGGAGAGGGAGACAGTGACCGGCGTGTCCACACACACACACAGGAGCTGGCCCAATCTGTAAGCCCCGACCCTTGCGGGCTCCTTTAGGCAGGCGGCCACGTTTGGCACCGTCACCTCCAGCAGTGATGGTATTTCCACTATAAGCAGCTATTGCGGAAGGGCTGGGGCTGTGCTGTGTCCATCACTGCTCCTCCTTCTCTGCTCACAACACGTGCACAGGGGCTTTGCCTGTTGCAGCCCAGCCTTTGCTGGGGTTCACTCTCTGCTTGCAGCAGGGGACATCCTGCTCGTGTAGGGAGGGCGGCTGCAGGGAGCCCAGCGGGACAAGAACTCGGTGACAGTTTGGGGGGGTTAAAGCAACACCTTGTGCAAAACCCCCAAAGTGATCAGGAGGAAGCAGGGCTCCGCTGGTTCAGCAGAGCTGGTGCCAGAGCTTTGTGCAGGCGTTGCAATAGCCAGGTGCTCTTTAGAGGTAAGGTCCTGCTTTGCTCTGAAGCAAAGCAGGTGCCACCATCAGTGGGTGCCATCAGGTCAAAAAGAGTCACCTGAGCCTCCTCCCTCTTGATTTCAGGAGCCTTTCTTCTGATTTGCTAGAGCTTGAGTAAAGGCTGTGCCAGGTCGTCTGCATCCAGTTCATGTCCTGACTGTACTTTGCTGGCTGTGTTTGGTTTGTTGCCACGCTGGGCTTCTGAAACCAGGGAAGTCACTCGGGTAGGGAAGAGGTTTTGGTGTCTGCACATCACCTGCAGCGGGCTCTGAGAGGACCAAGGTAATCTGCCTTTTCCTGCTAGATGCTTATGTCCTGGCAGGGACCTATGGCTGCTGCTCCTCTCTCTGTGCCTTGCTGTGCCTGTCTGAACAAGCTTTAATCGTAACAAAGCATTTGAAGGGCATAAGAGTGAAATTACCTGCGTGCACTGGTAGGAAATAAGTCTTCTTTTAGTGCAGGTGGAACCCAGAGCAAGGCAAAGGAGTGCTTCTTAGCCCACTGAATACCATTTTGAATAGTAAAGTACCTGTAGGTCTAATTCCCTTTGTATGTGTTTGGAATAGACAAATATAAGGGATAAACTTTACTTATAAACTGAGCTTCAGAATGAACATTAAGGTGATTTAAGTGTAGCACTTGAGCGTGGTGTGAAATCAGAGCAGCAATCAGGGTCTCGGGTGCCACAGTGCTGAGCGCAGTGCAAGCACCTGTGAGAGCAGAGGGGGCTGAATGGGGACAGAATGGGGGAGCTGAGATTTATTCTCACAGATAGAAGCCACCTGAGGCTTCTCCCTGATGAACCTGGTCCTACAGCCACAGCCTGCAACACCTCCTTGGTGCTGACCTCCTTGGCCATGGCCTGACAGTGGTTTTGCTATGGAAAGGACTCTTGATTCCTGGGCTGGGTGAAGCTGGAAACAGTTTAGGAGCCCCAAGCAAGGCCGTGTGTGATGCAGGGGGCAGGGGTGGTTTCTTACTGACGTGACCTAGTGCCAGCGCTCATGTTCCACCTCATCTCTTTCTCTCCACCTGCTGGACTTGCTCACTGCACTTTCATTTCATGCTCTGCACCATCTCCCCAGCACTCTGCAGGAACAGCCCCACTTGGCTCTCGCTGGTCCCCGTTGCCTCTGCCCAGAGGCTGGTCCCCACACCAAGGGCTGGTCTCCAGCCAGGGACAAGGTCCTGCTCAGGTTGAACAAGGCAGCTCAGCAGCGATGGCATTGCAGAGCACCGGTCCCTGCTTCCCTGCAGGGACTTGCTCCATACGCTGGCCTGGATGCTCTATGGCAAGGAAGTGCCTGTGGGTTTGAGGATTGGGCATTCCCTCAGTTCCCAGTGGGACCCACAGGCCTGAGGAGCTGTGGCATCGGCAGAGCAGCTCTGGAGGCAGCCGAGTTGTGTCTGGGCTGGTCAGAGACCAGACGCAATGTGTTGGTTCCCATGGGTTGGCCAGGCTGGGGCTGATGCACAGGGTGTCCTGGAGCAGGGCCATGGGGGCACCCTGAGTCTGGTGCCGTACCAGTGGAGCAAGCGGTGTCACTTCCATCTTCTGGGGATGGCCAGGGGATTGTTTTCATCATTGGCTTTGCAAAGGGTGTTTAAAGGTTTGGTTAGGGAAGGTTGTGCAGGGAACTGCAGATCAGCTGGTCAGAGACTTTGGCTCTGAAGTCACCAGGACAGTTCTGCAAATGTCCTCAGGAGACCTGAGCTGTGTTCGCTCCAGCTCACTGCAGACTGTATCCCAGGCCTGTACAAATGGGGTGTACACTGTTTGCAGTGTGAGAGCCTGCTGTGGGGTTCCTCAGCAGAGTTTGCCCCGCAGCCACACCAGCCAAGGAATCCCAGACAGGTTTGGGTTGGGAGGGACTGTAAAGTTCATCGAGTTCCAACCCCCTTACCATGGGCAGGGGTTGACCTTCCACTAGACCAGGTCCCTCCATGTCCCTCTTGTGTTGTGGGCCCCAAAGCCAAGAGTTTTCTTCCAACTCTGGGGTAGGATGTCCGGCAGTGTCCGACTCTGCCCCAGCTCTCCTGCCCGTGCAGCCCTGGCTGCTGGGAAAGGAACAGAGGTGGACACGGTGATTTGATTCAGCTCAAGTGTGTTGCACCCTGTGTGCTGGCAGAGAGCTGTCTGCAGACTGCGGTGAGGGGACAAGCGGGGATGTGGGGGATGCTCTGACGGCCTGGGCGGGCCGCCTGGGTCCCGCACGTTACGGGTTAGTGCGGAACTGGGGCAGCCCCTGCGTGCGCTGCGCAGGGAGTGCTGCCCCTCCGCCCCGCTGGCCTCAGCTCCCCTTCGTCCCGTGCAGAGGACGCGCCTCCGGCACAGGCGCCGTTTCGCTGCGGTCCCGGTCCCGGTCCCGCACCGCGCTCGGAAGCCAGCAGGGGGCGCGGCAGGGCCGCACCGCAGCGGGGCCGCGCCGCAGCGGAGGAGCCGCCTCCGCCCCGCCCGCGCCCTTCTCCCGCTCCCAAATCTCGGCCGCCGCCTCCCGGTGCCCGCTCTCCCCGAGCCTCCCCCAGCTCACACGAGGCTTCTCCCCTCTCCCCACCCCCCTTCCCAAACCTTTTCCCCTCTCTCCAAATCCTCCTCTCCCCTCCCCAAACCTTTCCGCCTCTCCTCAAATCTCTTCCTTTCCGTGCAATTCCTTCCCCCCCAGTTCTTTTCTCCCCTCCTCCCC
>NDXB01015947.1:0-10420 GCA_002631895.1 Agapornis roseicollis
TCTCTTTTTCTCTCTCTTTTTCTCTCTCTTTCTCTCTCTCTTTCTCTCTCTCTTTCTCTCTCTTCCTCTCTCTTTCTCTCTCTCTTTCTCTCTCTTTCTCTCTCTCTCTCTTTCTCTCTTTCTTTCTCTTTGTCTCTCTCTCTTTCTCTCTCTTCCTCTCTCTTCCTCTCTCTTCCTCTCTCTTTTTCTCTCTCTTTTTCTCTCTCTTTTTCTCTCTCTTTCTCTCTCTCTTTCTCTCTCTCTTTCTCTCTCTTCCTCTCTCTTTCTCTCTCTCTTTCTCTCTCTTTCTCTCTCTCTCTCTTTCTCTCTTTCTTTCTCTTTGTCTCTCTCTCTTTCTCTCTCTTCCTCTCTCTTCCTCTCTCTTCCTCTCTCTTTTTCTCTCTCTTTTTCTCTCTCTTTTTCTCTCTCTTTCTCTCTCTCTTTCTCTCTCTCTTTCTCTCTCTCTTCCTCTCTCTCTCTTCCTCTCTCTCTCTTTCTCTCTCTTTTTCTCTCTCTTTCTCTCTCTCTTTCTCTCTCTCTCTCTTTCTCTCTCTTTCTTTCTCTTTCTCTCTCTCTCTTTCTCTCTCCCTCTTTCTCACTTGTTTCTTATTTTCTTTCTTTCAAAAGTTACTTTATTACTTTCAACATCAGTGTCAATATTCAATGCAGTACTGCAATGTCAAAACATTGAATATTTTTATGGACCAAACATTTCTTTTGTAGGAGCTGTTACTTAGAATGGATCAGAATTTTAATTTCACTTTATGCAATTTAGATTCTACTCTGGTTGATGCTAACCTTTTTCTGAGGCACTCTATTCATTAATTACAAGTTTTTCAGGGAATAGTAACTGTTGCTTGCACATAAGCAATCATCCAGCCTTCTTCCTACTGAATAGACCATACTGTCATTAAATGAGTAGCAGGCTTGAAGTCAGTCATCTTGAAGATAATGTCCATCACTGACAATGCAGTTGGGTTGCTGTTACCCTGCTGAAGTGAAACATGAAGAGGAAAGCAGCAGATCAATGCTACATTCTGATCTTACTAAAGGAAATAATTTTAGCCTGAAAAAGAAAGTTAAATTCTGTTGATCTGTGCCATATGCTTGAGTTTACAATAGGCTTTTGTGTTCCCTCTAAGCTGGATCAGATTGAAAGTGGGATAATTATCAGTGAGGGTTAGAAATAAAATAATCAGTTCACTATGTCAAAATATCTTCATTTTTATGTCAGTCATGCTGTCTTTTTCGTACTGTGAAAACCAACTCCGGGTTTAATAGCAGCAGTACAATAATCAAATTTCAACCCTTTCTTTGCAATTGTTTTGGAAGTCACCTGCTGGTTTGCTTTGTGGACAGAGTAATAGGGCATATGTTTCCAACTCTGGCTGGTATGCTGGTATTAAGGCTGAAAGCTTTGTAGTGGTAAAAACTATAAGCATCCACCAGTCAGAGAATAATCAGGATGTAAATATTCCTTTCTTATTTATCTCCATCTTTTCCCCAAAGCGATTCAAATATGCATCGTCTATATATGAGTTTGATCAGAATTCTTATTTCAGTGTTAACTTTGAATGATCAGATGCATTGAGTTTAATTGACTTGAACAGTCATATATTTTAGAGAGAGATCAGTGAGTGTACCTGGTATGCTAGACTAAATCTCGGTTTATTGATATATTAATGGAAAAGCATTTATAAAGGTAAGTAAAAAGTACAAGCAAATAGTGTTATTGCATGTTGTCCTAATATATGCCTATGCTTCATTTTACTGGCTGTGCAACAGTCAAAATCCTGTATTTGAATATTTGCAAAAGAACTAAGACCAAGCATTTAGTCTTGTAGCTGTGGTCATTCGCTACTTGTGACTTAATTAAGAGTCTATCCAGTTGAGTTTGGGTCTGGAAATGTGTGCCAACATTGTGTGCACCTCTGCCTAACCGAAGAGAGTCTAATTACTTAAGAAGTATTGTGACCTAAAACCTCTTATAAAACCATGGCTAAGAAACTAGAGTCTCTATTGAGGTTGTGTTCTTTGTACTATATTTTATTATATAATTTTAAGCAAAGCTCCAGCAGGCGTAGGTGTTGGGAAAAGATGCTAAGAGATTGTTGCTATAGATGACTTGTATTGCCATGGAAATGCTGTTCTTCAGAAGTAATCGCCCCCCTTGCTATTGTGTATTATGGACTCTTAATAAAGCTTATCTAAAAAAAAAAAGAAAAAAGTAAAGTAAAATAAATGAGCTTACTTGAGAAATAGGCAATTTTTTTTTTTTTGTTTGTTTGTTTGTGTTTTAAGGATAAAAATGAGAAATTTGGCTTGGATAGCAAAATTGTTTTGTTTTTAACAACAGGCAGTAACACANGAGCTTACTTGAGAAATAGGCAATTTTTTTTTTTTGTTTGTTTGTTTGTGTTTTAAGGATAAAAATGAGAAATTTGGCTTGGATAGCAAAATTGTTTTGTTTTTAACAACAGGCAGTAACACAATTATCAAATTTGCCTTGGAACATTTTCCAAATTCAGCTCATACAGAAAGATAGAATTTTTTTGTTTGTGGCTGTGATGCACATTGTGATATATTTCGTAAAATCAATGTGCAAAAACATCTGTTTTTAATACTGTCTGGTGGGACTTTTTCTCCCCTAGATTTCAATTGTGCATATATTATCCAATAGGATTATATAATAACTTTTGGTAACTAAAGACACTGTCGTGGTTGATAAAGAAATAGGCTATTTGTTCTTCATTCTGGTTTTAATTTGCATTAAAGTAGATAATTTGTTCTTTAGCAAATGGATGATAAAATCAATGTAAGTGCGAAAGTGTTTGGGAAGTGTTAATTAGTAGTAGCATTCATTATTTTTTAATGTTTAAATTTTAATTTATTAATATGTGAGCATAAAAACATGTCCCTGATATTTTGTTGCACCGCTTGGAAACCGTAAAAGCTATGTCCACACAGTTCTTAAGGGTTTTATTTCTTTGCATTTTACTCTCTGTGTTGGTTTGTTTGTTTTGGGTTTTTATTTTATTTTAATCTTAAAATATTTAAGGATAAGAACAGAGTGCTCCATCTTAGTCTTTTGTCTGCTGAAGCTACTAAGGGTCTGTTGATTGACTACAGTTTTGAACTTCTCAAAATGGGGAAAGAGACTTCAGTTTTCTCATTTTCCATGTTCTACGGTATGGGAATAAAAGGACACAAAACCAAGTGTATATATAAACAGTTTAGAGTAGAGAAATGTTACTACAGCTAACTAGTTGAAGGTGCAGTCATAAGGCATTACTTAAGCAAGTAGTTTATCTTTGTTCAAATAACTATTAGGGAGACAACTCTGTTGCCTCAACATGGATAACAGGAGAAAGGCAAGACAGTTCTTGATAATGGAGTGTCCTCTTTTCATGGAAATCAGTCTGATTTTGAAAACTCTTTAATGGCTTGTTGAATCAGAGAAGTTCATCATTACTGTTGTATGTCTACTAATTGTGTTGTGATCCCAACAGGCACGTAAAATTCTTAATGGCACAATAATAATTTCAGCTATTTTAGGAATGAGAGAATCTCCTGCTTCATTTTGACTGGGGTGAATGCTACAGACTTAGGCTTGGGTTAAAGACATCCTTCAGCAGTGTATTAGGTATGTCAGCCTTCCCCTATGTTTCTTTGTTGTCTTGTACAACTGAAGAAAGTTGTTAGCTATTGGCATGCAGATAAGATATGTGAAAGCGGGATCCTGAACTTTAAGCATTGACAAAAAAAATTAAACCTAAATTAATGCATTTCCACAAATCCTCACAGAACTGTCTCTAAAATATTTTTTTTTCCTGGTATTGTTGCCAGTTCTTTCAGGTGTGTCCTGTAGCTGTAAAGAAACAAGCTAGGTCCTGTTTTGCTGTCTTTGTCCTCATAGAATTAGATGTCCAGAATTCTAATAAGAGTAGACTACATCTACATCCTTTTATTAAAGCAGACAGAAAAAATTGTGCTCTGTAGGTTTTGTTTTTTTTTTCAACCAATTTTTCTAAAAGAGCTTTAAAAATGCTTAGCTCATTATAAAGAAGAAACAATTCAGATGTGCTGCAAACATTTTATATACTGTGAGGTGCTGTCTTCCTCTGAAGCACGTCAATACCCTGGTTGCCATGGAAAGAGAGAAAAAGAATAAAAAATTCCTGCAGTGAGTACCTGTATAACTCCAAATCATCACTCAGCAGGGCTGTGAGCTTAATAACTCATAAAAAATACTGTGGATTTTTCAGAAGACCGAGAGGGAATTTCTCCTCTGATTTGTCTCATTCTGTTCAGGTGATTGCACATGCTGCTAAAGAGCAGAAGTGACCAGGAGGGGTAGCTAGGTGTGATTTTTAGCTTTGACGTGGGTGTGAGCATGTTCAAACCTTCAGGCAAAGAAAGCCTGTTTTCCTGGCACAGCACGGAGGAGGGTGGGATGGAGCAGTGCTGCTCCAAGCAGTGTGGTGTGGGAGGACAAGGAGACTGCTAGCATCCCCATGTGCCTCCTCCTCGAGAAGGAGGAGGAGGAGAGATTGAGCAGCATGCTTTTCAACCTGTAGAGGATTTTGTTAGCTGATGCAGTTGAAAGCTTATGCTTGTGCAGCCTCATGGTCAGCAAAGTGTCCCTGTACCCATGTACTGCATAGCTCCGAAGAAGGCTGAAGGTTCCACTTACATTTTTCAGTCACCACCTTTCACAGCTGTGAGCTGTTCGCTCCGTGCCTGGCCCTTTCTCATACTCCTTCTGGCCTGCTAACAGGCTTGAATATCTCTTATGCCAAGTACAAACACCAAAGATCTCCAAAAGCTCTAGGCTGTATGCTAGAAGTGGAGGAATATTTTTGCTCAGTGAATAAGTACAAGGTGCAGATCTCCAATGTCCTGGCTATTTTAAAACCATCCCAAGTCCTCTTGAGCTGTAGGAATGTAATTTTTGAAGTTTTCCAAAGAAGCCTGACCCATAGACACCTGGTACCCAATAAATGTTAGTAGTTGGAGCATTTTGCAGAGTTCAGGTTGAGAACTGCAGTAGGGTGATGGCATTTTGAGACTTTCAGTGAAAGATGAGAATTCCCACAGTCATAACAATGTGATGCATCATCCTACTGCCAGCACCATTGTCCTGGGTTCAGCAGTAGCAGTCATTTTTTCTCCTTCTTAGTAGCTGGTGCAGTGCTGTGGTTTTGACTTTCAGCCTGGGAACAGCGCTTATAACAGCGATGTTTTTAGTTGCTTCTCAGTAATGTTTACTCTGACCAAGGACTTCCTGAGTCTCATGCTCTGCCAGGGAGAAGGGGAAGCCGGGAGGAAGCAGAGACAGGACACCTGACCCGAACTAGCCAAGAGATATTCCATACCACAGCACATCATGCCCACTATATAAACTGGGGGCAGTTACCCGGAAGGGCTAGATCACTGCTTGGTCAGGCTGGGTATCAGTTGGCAGGTGGTGAGCAGTTGTATTCTCTTCCCTTGTTATTTCCTTTATCATTATTATTATTGGTGGTAGCAGTAGTGATTTGTGTTATACCTGAGTTACTAAACTGTTCTTATCTCAAACTGTGGGAGTTACATTCTTTTGATTCTCCTCCCCACCCCTCCAGGAGTAGGGGGAGGAAGGGAGGGCAAGTGAGCGAATGGCTGCATGGTACTTAGTTACCAGCTGGGCTTAAACCACGACATGCTGCAATTTTTAAATATAGAAGAGGATTTTTCTTAGTCAGAATGTTTCTGTCAGAACTAGCTCTTCACAGACCTAATCTGACTGCCTCTGCAGGGCTTCAAACTTCATCATCTTTCTAATGGAATAACAGAACACCGTCTAATATTTTCAAGGTGTTTGCCTTTTCTTAGCAAATGGAATCAATTTTTACTCTTCAGTAATTTCTGTGCCTGTGTCTGCACTTATGTCTAAAATGTTTCCTATCTTTGCAATATCACTTGTATTTCTATCAAGAATGCTTTTAAGGTCTGAGAAACCATCAACTGCTGAAATATGTGGAGGGTTGCTTTTTTGCTTGAATACTGCTACCATAAAGCAGAATCTGTGATAATGTCATCAAGCAGTTACCTTCCTTAGCTTCACCTCAGTCTGAATTTTTATTCAATAGATGCCTTAAAAATGCATATGAAAGCAATGCATGGCAACCATCTGCAAAATGCCAGATAACTTTTCTAGGACTGTTTAAGTATCTTTTAGCTAGGAAGCATGTTGGTTAAACATCTTTATAGAGCATTCTGAAAGCTACAGATGAAAATGCCTGGTTTTATGGCGTTGCTTGTTGGTAGTAAAGGTAGTGCTGTGTGGGTGCTGATCCCAGCTCTGCATGTAATTTGCTGTCTGCTTATTGTACAGATGACAAGCTTCTTGGCAACTTTGCATTACTCACACTCTTCAATACCTCTATACTGTACATCTGTAGGGAAAATGGCCTGTTTCTGAAAATGATGAGAGTCAACAGCAGTACCTATTGCAGGAAAATCTTTTTCCTCAGGTGAAAGAAGGTTTAGGCAAATGCAAACCATCAAACAAGTTAGTTCTATTCACTGGCAGGATTTCCTCCTTCCTCAGAAGACAAAACTACTCTGTTCCTTACTGAAACTTTTTACATGCTGCTGCAGATTCAGGGTGGGCTCAGGAGATAGCTAGGGTGGGGTTCCATGCTGGCTTCTTGTTCACCCAAGTCTGTAAGATATGAGTGATTCCTCAGGGAGGTCACAACTTGTCCTCACTTTCAGAGGCCCTTTTTGTGGCCCCCCTCCTTGGACCCCGAGGAAGGTGTGACACAATAGGGATGTCCCAAGGGGTTGACACTGCAGGCCACTTCTTCCTCTGATTGTTTCTTCACAGCTGTTCTGCAAACGTTCCTTCCTTTGCTGCCCCTGAATAGCAGCTGAAGAAACCAATCCCTGGCTGTGTAAGCAAAAAAGAATTTTACATATGTGTTGTGCTCACACATCTTAGGACTTTAGCTTGGTTCAATAAAGAAAATCTTTAATGTTTGTTAGGTTCTTGCCTAGTAGTTAGTTATTTTGCCAAGATGGGTACCTGTCCGTCTTATCAAAGTATTTTATGGCACAGTTACACTGTATTGATATGAAATGCATCAATAATTTGATTAGGTAAACAGATTACTTAGAAATGCATATATATTTATGTAACAGTCCATAATGCCCCCTTCTGACCTGTTAGTTCATTCTGCTAATGTATACCTCATTTAGTTGCTGAGAATTTATGTATGTATTAGTTAAAAATTTTCTTAAAAAATAGCTACAGTAATCATTCTTCATAGCTACATATCATGTCTGACATATAGAGTAAAAGAACAAAATCACTAGCTGAAGCCTTGAGCAGCAGAGTAAATGTATGAATAATAAGGCCTGAAAATCAAGATTGATGACATACATTATGATCATCCTGGCCAATGTGAGTTTAAGAAGCCTGAGATGATTTTGCTTGAAGACTGAATGAGCATCAGAGTGAGAATCACTTGCTAGAAGGGCAATGTGTGGTAGATGTTCTTTGGAGTGGGGTAGTTAAACCCTTAGGGAGATAATTTCTTCCTCTCTGAATAGAACATTTGCAAGATAGACATAACAGCTCCTCTTTTTCTTCATCTGCTTTTCATCAAATTTCTCTGTATATAGTTTGTCTATGGTTTTTTTTTTTATGCTTGTTGATTAGCACAGCAAGCTTCAACCTTGACTGGCCTAAGTTAGTGCTGCAGTAGGACGTTAGTGAAACACTCAGAGTCTATGCTGTGAAGTATAATGGCAGGAGGTGTGAATGCTGAGGCTGATCCATGAGATTTTGTTCTTACTTTGAAATTTGAATTCAGTATTAGTCTAATACAGTACATAACTGGAAAGAAGTAAGGCTATGTTTTCAGAAAAAGAAAATCTGCATTTAGGCTTCCTATAACAGAGTTTTACTTATGCAGAGGATGAGTACAAAGGGCCAGAAAGCAGAAGGTTAGAATGATGGGTTCACAGGATGATTAAATAGTTGTGATAAAAGGGACCTCAGGCAGCCATGTAGTCCAGCTTCCTGCTCACTGGTTTTATTTCTTTTTTTTTTTTTTGCCAGAATCCCTGTCTGGTTTCATGTAGATGGCTCAAATTTTATGTTCTCTTTTTTTAACTTCAACGGACAAATAATAGGAGAGTATCAAATGCAAAATCTGAATGGTATGCAACTACATAAAGTCTTGTGAGAGTTAAGACAAGCAATATTTCTTTAAATCTGTATATGATTGTTGCTCTTTCTAAATCATATACGACACCAAACAGTTAGCTGTGTATTCAGAAACAATTTCTGTAAGCCTATATGGCAGTAGCCATGGTTACTGACAAAAGCAGAATATCTGACTCAAGTGGTCCCTCACACTAGATGATTCCAATTAAGAGTTCATAAATGAACAGTACAATTTGTCCACCTCTGAAGCATCATTAAGTTTCATAAGATGTATTTCCCTGATCTTGGGAATATTGAGCTCTGGTAAGGTTGCAATGAATGTTGAACTTAGAAGGAACCCACAGGTGATCTGAGAACAGCCATGTTCGTTGACTTCTGTGTTAGTTCTCCGACTTCTGGAGCAGTCTCTATGTAGCCTTTAATGATGCCTTGTGGGATCTCCATCAGTCCTGACCTACCTCAGGCATCTGCAGCACAATCAGGAACCACATTGCAGGAGTATTGGAGTCAAGCATTGGTGCTAGCAGACATGGATGATCAAATGATCAAGTTGCAGGCTATATAGAGTACAAGATTTACAGCTCTGCCTGCTCTGAAATATTCTGGGGAAGCTGAAATTACCTAAATGACCCCAGGAAGAAAATTTTTCTAAAGTTACAGAACTGATGGAGACATGATAATACATTGGTTCCATATAGCTCTTACCAGTAAATCATAGCTATAAGAAAGTTGCTAGGAAGATAATGCTGGACTCCTATTTTTGACGCAATTTTCACAAAACTGTCAGCTAATGTACCATCTATCTTTTACTAGGTAATACAGAGATAAATCCACAAAGGGAAAAGAACCCTCTTATGTTTGTGTATTGTTAGCCATCAGCAAATAGCCTTTGAATAGTGTGTGACCTTAATTTATGGAGAATGATACATTCTCTATTACATAGCTTGTGATTT
Source organism: Agapornis roseicollis (assembly GCA_002631895.1). Lineage (NCBI taxonomy): Eukaryota > Metazoa > Chordata > Aves > Psittaciformes > Psittacidae > Agapornis > Agapornis roseicollis. The sequence continues at coordinate 9,145 of NDXB01015947.1, forward strand.
CAGTTACTTCTGTATTTAATTTTTTAGATTTATATCTGTATGCTGTATTTCCCATTTACTGTCCATAATACCCATGTAAATGAGCTCATAGCTCTAATTTCAGTATATATCATCTTCCTATCAAATCAAGGCTACTAGAATTGTTACAGATCACATTTAAGGAAAAAGAACAAACATGATCCCCCAAACCCCATTACCTCCTTAGTACATTTTAAACTTTTGAAATCCCAATGATTTATGTCAATTTACTAAGAAGGCAAGCAATGACAAAAAATGTCAAGAGTTCAATTTTGATAATAAATGTACATATTTATTTCAGAGATCATAGAATGTTTAGAGTTGGAAGGAACCTCAAAGTTCATCAGGTTCCAACTTCCCTGTCATGGTCAGGGACATCTTCCACTATACCAGGTTGCTCAAGGCCCTCTCCAACCTGGCCTTGAACATTTCCAGGGGTGGGGCACCCACAGCTTGTCTGGGTGACCTGTTACAGTGTCTCACCACGCTCATGGTAAAGAACTACTTCTTAGTGTCTAATCTAGTTCTGCCCTCTCAGTTTAAAAATATTCTCCCATGTCCTGTTACTACAGGTCTGTGTAAAAAGTCCCTCTCCAGATTTTTTGTAGTCCCCCTTTACGTATTGTAAGACTGTTATAAGGTCTTCCCTGAGCCTTCTCTTCAGACTTAACAAACCCAACTGTCTCAGCCTGTTTTCATAGTTGCTTCAGCTCCCTGAGCATCTTTGTGACCCTCCTCTGGAATTGCTTGAGCAGGTCCACATCCCAATTGTGTTGGGGGTCCCAGAGCTGAATGCAGTACTCCAGGTGGGGTCTCATGAGAGCTGAGTAGAGGAGGAGAATCACCTCCCTCAGCCTTCTGGACACATTCTTTTTGATGCAGCCCAGCTCCCTTTTGGGAAAGTCATAAAAATGCTGATACTTCCCCAAACTTTACATGAAGTTTTCACCTGCAGTCTTGACTAGAAGCCTCTTTGTGTTCATGCCTTGAGCCAGGGAGCTTCTGGTTGGATGATAGCATTGTCCATTCAGCAGGCTTGTCTCCCAAAGTCACCAGAGTGATTGATAGATCATGCTCCCTTGGAACTCATCTCTACTTCATGAACGCTTATCTGTCATCAGCAGATATCATAAATCTTTCCCCTGCTATTCAGGATTCCATTACTCATACCCACTTTCTTATAAATGGTAATATTAAAAGCTTGTTCTTTTTTTTTTTTTTTTTTTTTTTTTTTTTTTTTTTTTTTTTTTTAATATGT
>NDXB01015947.1:10751-27685 GCA_002631895.1 Agapornis roseicollis
AAAAGTTTTTTTTTTTTTTTTTTTTTTTTTTTTTTTTCTCTTTTAATTTGCTGTTGAAAATGGACATAAAATGAAATCATAATTGGGTTCATGACAATTTTCTTAATGTAATTCTACTTATGATGACATCAAAAACTTGGCAAGGAATGATTTTAAAATTGGTTTTCTGTGTACTTAGCTGATGAGCAGCTCCTCAGCTTGTGATATGGATGTTATTCCTTTGAAAGATGGTTAACAGTATTAAGTGACTAAAATTTACAGTTACTTCCCATTACAAGTTGGATGTTTTTTTTCAGACATCCTGTGTTATCGGTTTTGTAGGTTTTTTTGTTTCAATTTCACCTATCTCTGATAAAAATTTCAGAAATACAAGATTTTTCTTCTGCTAATACATTCAAGCAACCATTTCTTAGAATAGTACCAACATACTTTGTAGCAGGCCTGCGTAATGCAGCAAGAAGAGGATTATCATTTGTTTCTTGTGGATTTGCCAGATGGAAGTATAGGTGTCTGGGCTTCATAGCCTGTGCTCAGTGACTTCATTAAATTCAGAAAGCACTGGGTTTGCTAGATGGGTGCTTCACAGGAAGCCTGAATGACAGGATGACTTCTGTGTTCTGTAGAGTTGCTTTTTGAGAGCACGGTGACATGTTCAGGTGCCTGCAGCTGGGCTGTGGGATGCACACAATGTACAAAATCCTCCACTTCTGCCTGGTAAAAATATTCAAAATCAGAAAATAAATATGTATTGGCTGTGTGCTAATCCAAATGATCCCTGTGTACTTCCAACCTATTTGGAGTCACATATGAGTCCAGATACATTTTTATCCCCTTAAAAAGACAGCAGCTATTGCTGCCTTTGTCAGAAAAAATGCTCTGACTTTCATTAAAATCAAAAAGGTTTATTCACAGTTGAGTGTTTGGTTTGCTTTCTTTGATAAAAATTGCAGTCTAAAAATGAACTTTGGAGAAAGAAAATTCATCTTACTGAAATGCCTCTTGTGGTGTGGGGTTGTTTTTTTTTTTGGGGGGGGGAAGGTTGGGTTTTTTTTTCTTTGCTTTGGTTGGTTGGTTGGTTGGTTGGTTGGGGTTTTTTTACTGGATAAGAGGTTGTTTGAATTGATTTGCTCCTAGGCAGCTTTACAAAGCAAGTGAGTTATCAAAATTTTCAACAAACTATAGTTCACTGCTGCTGACTCACACTGATTTCAGTACTGTGAGATTCTAAATGTATGGGTGTTTTCATTTGTTCTTCTGCATGAAGGCTGTGTTTTACATATTATTAGACTTGCAGTGTCAAGTGTTAATAAATTGAGATCTTCCATTTTGGTAGTTACTTTTATAGCTTAACAGTTTTTACAACTTCTGTTTCTCTTATTTATTTTTGCCTATTTAATTGGCATTTTTTCTCCATGGGTTGATTCATTTAAGTATAGAATAGCTCTCCTTTGCGAGCATGACTGTTTTGTGAAACTTCTGTATTTTGTTTTACAAACTGAGTGTTACCCTTTGGGAGACAGAAAAGCATGAAGAAATGCAGTGTTTTAAAATGTTGAATGCTATCTTGGGGAAATGGGTTTTATCACAGTCTTCCTCACACACAGATACTATCATAATATATGTGTACAAAAGGACTAGAGGAAAAGACTAGTATGATTTTTTTTTCTTTTGTGTTATGTTCCACCTTGTAAATGTTTGACTTGGCAACTTTAGTAAAGTTTTCCTGATGTGCTTTTTCCTGTTGTTCCCTTAATGTATGACTGAATAACTGTGCTTCTAAAAATTTGTGTTTCCTTTATTTTTTATGTTCTCCTCAAATCTCATTTACTATTTATCCCAGGTATAGCAGGGAAATTATTTCAGTTTTGGAAGAAAGTCAGAGGAGTGTGTACTCTAACAATAGTATTCTTTTATTAACCTGAGTAGCCTATGTAATACTGCATGTCTTCTTTTTTTGTGTTGTTTATTGTTTTCAAAAGTTCCAGGAATGCTGATTTCCTCTATGTGTGTTGTTCAAACAGCTATGCAAAGAATTCCCCTGCAGGCAGTAAATGAATGCTTTTTTCTTTATAAAAATTCAAACAACCCAAACATCTGCCTGAAAAGGCTCGATAACAAATCTGCTAGAGCCTATGTAGAGCAGAAGTAAGTTCCTACAGGTCAGTCAGGTCTTTGCGATGGTGGTGATCAATGACAAGCATGATAGAGTCCTATCTGCTACAAAATGTTTCAAAACCATCAACTGATTCTATAGAAGTCCAGGATTTTTAGTCTGTTTATGGTCTTTGAGCTCAGGGAAATCAATTCAGTGATGTTGAGATACGTGTGGATTCTTTCAGAATTAGAATTTAAATTAAAATTTACATTAGTATTAGTCATTACAGATATATAGGTGTGGCTTGTGATGCAAGTACCCAAAATAGCAATGGTGAATGTTTCAAATATATTCATGTCAGTAAATAAGTCCTCATCTCTCTTCTGCTGTAGTGTTTCTTAGCAACTGCTGCGTTTATCTTTGAACTAGTGTTTCCTTGACAATACTCATGGCATATTGTACATGTATATAAGGCATTTCATACAGAGAGCTTTAGAGTCCAAGAATGTATTTGCAAAGCACCCTTGAAATGCAGATATTGCTTGGCAAAAACAAGAACTAAGCAGGCACAGCACTGTTGTGCGATTTGGTGGAAGGAATAGGAGAATATGAAGCAGGAGTTTGGGCTCCCTTTAAATGTAACAAAGAGAAAGTCTATGCCTAAACCTCACCCTTTCTGTCACTTACACTTAGCAAGGTGTCTTTTAGACTGATGAAGGAAAACAGATGAATTATCTATCTTGTTAGGGTATCATTTGAGCAGAACAGTGAAGTTATCCGAGTGATCGTCTGCTTTCCTCCTGTGGAATTACAAACATCTGGTTCTTCTGTAATTCAAGCTTCTTCACATGCTATGTTGAAATTATGAATCATAATTACCTACATTCTGTCTTCACCCTGTGTGTCCAGGTTTCTGCACTCTAGGTTTCTGCACTGTTAAATAGCTGGACCTCTCTCTGTCTCAAGCTGTCTAGCCATGTCTAACTGCCTCCCTCTCACTAGCCTTGTCAGCTCCCACATCATGAGTAAGCAACTACTGCATTGCAGCTGCCTGTAATTTGGTTTTGAAATACAGACAAGGTGCTACCTTTCTGGAGATCTAAATATATCAGCAAAAATCTTACATATAGGGAATCTTTCTAAGCAAATTTAAGTTTCTATATTTCTGGATTCTAATATTAAGAAATTAATACTTTGTTTGTTATCTGAGGACCTGTTTGGTTTACAACCATTTCACAGTTCAGGGGAAGCAAAAGTTTTCTTTACGGTAGCTGTCAGGTACAGACAGAGAAATGCTATTGCATTTCAGGTCCTCTGTTACGATTCATTGTTAATATAATTTCTCTAGTTTTCCAGACAGTCTGTTCTTATCAGGCAATAAAAGGACATGAACTGTCAGATGCTTTTAATTGTAACTTTCTTTCCGTTTTAATGTTTACAGCTTTTGTTGCTTTTTATTTCTATTTGTCTCATTTAATTTTGTGAGCAGAAAGAATTTGGAAACTTAAGGCTATTGAACTGGAAATGCTCATAAGCTAGGAAAATTTTTCATGGATTGTGATTTAACATTTTGCTTCATATATTTTCTTCAGAGTACAATTACAGCTTAATGTTATTTTGCATTCCAAGCAGTTGCATATTCCCTGTCTTTCATCAGACCATAAGACTTCTGATCTCTCAAAAAGTCCTTCAGTAGCTCTCAAAACTCTTGTCATTTGGGGATGCTAAAAAGCAGGTTCAAATTTCAATGGTAATTTGTTACAGAGAAATCCATGAAATTTGAATAAATCAGCAAATTCCTCTCTCCATCACCAACCCATTTTAATAACATGAGCATTGTTAATTTTAGTTTATAAATCTGTTGCTGACTGCAATTTAGTTTGGCACAGTACCATAGGACTACTGACTTGAGATCTGCTCCAGAGCTGAAAATAAGTGTGCAACAAATATTTTAATGGAAAATTACGTGACTATCTGATTAAGCTACATGAAATGGATTATTAGTTTGAGGCTGCATGCTATATATTTGAGTTATTGAAATGTCTGTCCACTTCTGTGGGGACAAAACAAACCAACCAAAATCAACCCTAGTTGACATACTTTGGAATTTCATCTGAGAAGACAAAGCAAGGAAAGAAATTGCTTGGGGAATCACTGCTGGCTCAGATGAGTTGGCAGGACAGTAAGAAAAGAAATACCACAGCTGCTTTTGTAGTCTCCTCTGCTGACATTTGTGCTGAACTGTTTCCACTCTGTGATTAGTGGTGAAGTTTATCTTACAGAGCTGTCATTTTGACATCTTTAACTAGTACAACAATCACTTTAAGGAAAAAAAAAGGGGGGTGGGGGGGAAGGGGACTTAAATTGGCCCTTTGTTTTTGTAATCAGAAGAGGATACACCAGATTTTAGCTCAAACCAGCCTGTTACACACACTTGAGAAATGAGCCACAGTCAGAAACTCTTAGAATAGGTTCTTGGTGGTGGGAAGACAGACAGATTCAAATTCCCAGATACGAACTAGTTTCAGTGTTTTTACATGACAGGGAAGTCAGCAAGGGAAGTACTTTAGTTTAGAGTTCATAGATATGCTAAAGTGATGATAAATTTACTTGAGACATGTTTGCGGTGACATGGTGACATCATTAGATGTGTCAGTTAATGTAGCATGTTAAGTGCTTAGCTACTGAGTACAAGGAAGGATCTTGATTTTCAAGTTTCTATTGCACTACATCTACATTTTCAGTTCACTGTTTTCAAAGCTTGATATTTTCACTCCATTCTTTTCCTCAGAATCTGTTATCTTTGTTTCATAAAGATATTAATGAGTGACAGTGGTTCTGGTTTTGGAACATGCTGAGTTTAATCAAATTACATTATCTTTTCAGTGCTCATGAAAGTTTTTCTGTCTCTGTCTTTCTGATTTCTCTCTAATTTTGTTTACATACTGTATTTGAAATGCACTACCCTCTGGAGTGAGAAGTGAACTGTGGGCAGCATTGCTTGGATAATGCAGATATTCTTGTTGCTAATTATGACTGACTCTGCTGTTTCATTTTGTGTTTTTCTCTACCACTCAGAATGTTATTTCCATGGATGCAATTCTGACTTCCTATCTCAAATCTGCACTTTTTTATAGAGGCTGTACCCTCCACTGAACAAAACCTGAACTTTTAGAACAGTCGAAAGAGTCTCAGTAGTGACGTATAGGCCTTATTTGTTCACATAAATTATTCTGGCTGTATAAAATGAAAAGAAGTAAAATTCAGTTCCCTAATTAGAATTTATCTTCTCCATTTGCCTAGAATCAATTTTTACTCTCTTACTGAATCCCAGAAATTTCTAAAAAAAGAAGCTTTTTATAGGACCAAATGTTCTATCAGAGTTAGATTTCTGTGTTCTTTTGGTTTTCCAAAAGGAAAATACTTCTTTGGTACAAATTTAACAGATGAATTGCAAAGAATGTATTTCTAATTTAGAGCAATCTGTTCTGTTAGCTATGCAAAGTACAGAGGTTTCTGCCTCCTTCTGTTGTACACCAGTGACGCTATCATTTGCCACTCACAGCAACGAATTGCAACCTGGGTTGAAAAACGAATGCATTCTAATGCACTAAAAAGGACCTCAAACCTAAACATAGTATTACCGTTTCAGCTTTTTTTTGCCTTAAACCTTGCCATCTTTTAGTCAGCTCAGTTAGTAATATGACAAAGATTTTCTTGCTTATAGCATTTATTTTGAACTGGCCAAGCAGGTTACAGTTAGTTTCTAGCTAAGTGCTTATCTAAAAGTATGGCCTTTTGGAAAGGACAGTCTCAGGGACAAAATACTTGCTAGTAGCCTTTTATAACTCAACTTCCTTATAGTTTATGATATCTGTCAAACTGGTGTTTGTGTGGCACTGATTGTGCAAGGATACATTTTATTCTGTTTGCACCTTGCTCCCCATCCTCAGTACCTTCATAACCTTTAGAATCAGTCAGTATTTGATCATTTTGCTCAAGTTGCTCTTTTGACTAGCAATAGGCTTTTAATTAAGTGGCAGCAAAACCAAACCAAACAACCCTCTCCCACAAAACCCATTCATAGTGGTCAACTGTAAACCACCCTTTGGCTGTATGAAGCAACTATAGAAACAGCTGTGCTAGCACAAGAAGGTAGAGGGAGTGCAAGGGAAAGAACAGTGCAAGACCCTGATAGTTTAAAGTGTAGCTCAGTCTTTTGCTTTTGCCTGCCTTTGTTTGGAGGTGTTTGATTCAATAAAGGACCAGATTTTGCTTCTGTTGTGGCATTTATTTGGGCATAATTCACTAAATTCCATAACCCTTGAAGTGATGTGAAACTTTCCTTTACAGGGTCATATACTGGTGTCCTGGGTTTAGCAGTAGCAGTCATTTCTTCTTCTTCTTAGTAGTTGGTGCAGCACTATGTTTTTGACTTTCGGCCTGGGAACAGAACTGATAACAGCAGTGTTTTTAGTTACTGCTCAAATGTTTAGTCTGACCAAGGACTTCGTGAGTCTTATGCTCTGCCAGGGAGGAGGGGAGGCTGGGAAGAAGCAGGGTCAGGACACCTGACCAAACTGACCAAAGAGGTATTCCATACCATAGCATGTCATGCCCAGGATGTAACTGAGTTACCTGGAAGGGCTTGGGGCACTGCAGGGTTGGACGAGGTATTGGTTGGTGCTTGGTCAGGCAGGGTAGGGTGAGTTATCTGTTGGTTGTCGGTGAGATGCTGTATTCTCTTCCCTTGTTATTTCCTTTATCATTATGATATTGGTAGCAGTAGTGATTTGTGTTATACCTTAGTTACCAAACTGTTCTTATCTCAACCTGTGGGAGTTGCATTCTTTTGATTCTCCTCCCCATCCCTCCGGGAGTAGGGGGAAGGCAAATAAGGGGGGGAAAGGGGGGTGAGTGAGAGAATGAGGTGTGTGGCTGGGTTTAAAGCGCGACAACTGGTACCAGGCCTGGTCTAAATCACACTCTTGTAGTTTTGCTCATATTTTTTTTTTCTTTTTCTCCTGGCTTTTAGAGCTTCAAATTTCTATTATTTTTAATTTTTTTTCCTTCCAAAAACAGGCAAGGTAAATTCTCTGACCTTGAAAACTGGGGGCCTGCATGAATGTGACTTGTTTGGCAGGATAAACAAGTGTGGACATACTTCGTAGCATCGTCTTTTAATGCTGCCCAAACTTACCAAATTATTTGGTTGGATAGTAAGTTTAGCAGAGCTAGGCTTGCCTTATGGCAATTTTTCTTTGCGTACGTTCTTTTCAACGTATTTACATTGTTTGAGTTCTCTTTTTTTTTGTTTATTTGGGCTTTTTTAAACACATATCTATCTTCTGAAACTGACAGATCAAGGCGCAGTGTACAAATGTTATGATTATGAAGTCATATGATAGATAAAAGTTTGCAACTAATTGTTTGCTAAAGACATTCTGCCCAAGATGAAAAGTTTATTCAAAATAATCCGTAACAGAAATCAGCTGCTCTCTTTAGTCAGTAAGAATGATGCTAGAGAATCTGGAACAGGAAAGGGAATAAAACATCAATAAGTGATGAAGAAGAATGAACCAGAGCTTTTCTTTTTTTTTTTTTTCCTTTGTCTCTGCCTCTTGTTTTTGGCAACTTGTTTCTATCAAGAATAGCATTAGCAAAGAGATTATCTTGTCCACTGACAACAATCACTGAAATAGAATGAGTTTGAGATGGGATTTTGTACAAGAGAACAACATGCATTTAGAAGACTGGAGGCAGATTGACAAGAAAGTAGCCTATAATCTTATATGTAAAAGGAAATGAAACTGGTTTTATGGAGGTTGGCTGAAGGCTTAACATTTCATTGACCAGTTTTACTAACAGATGTAGAAAATCAAGCTCTAAATAAAAACAGGAAAATTCAAATCAAATTCACCATCCAGATAAGAACTGAAGCTGTATTAATAATTAGGAAAGGGGTAATTCTGAAGAATCTATAAAGAGTGAAATACTGAACTGAATATTAGGCAGCAAATTCTCCATGTAAAAGGCATAGTGAATTTAGATACCATTTAAGATGACACACTGAGCACAAGATTCAGAAGGAAGGAATCATAAAACAAAATAAAAAGCACAGCAAAACCCTACAAACCCTCTTATAATACTGTCTTTAATGAACTGAAAGTTCATTATTGCTCTAATAGGAAGCACAATTAAATAAAAACATTTGGATGAACTGCAGCAGTCCAGAAAAATTTATGAAAATGGTGACGCTAGAACCTTAATTCTGATTCCAACATTTGTAGCTGGATATTAGAGTTAATGTTCTGCTCATTTTATTTTTTTTTTTTATTAATTATTATTTAGGGAAGATTTAAACTGCTAGAGAAAGAGCAGTTAAAAATCTTGCTGGCATGTAGATAAGGCTCCTCTTCTGCTCTCATTAGCATGTAACCAAATCTTCAGTGTGGTTGAAGAGCAGACAAGGAAATACGTCCATATTTGCCAGATTGTTTGAAGTAAAGAACTCAGCCACCACTGTTAATTACACAACTCTGCCAAAATAGTTCAATGTTGTACTACTATGTTACCTTATATTAAAAGGTAAGGTAGCAGTGTGCATGGTTTTCATGTGCTCTGTCTGAAGAAATAAACCTTTTGATGAATATTAAATATAAGTATGTTGTCTTCTACAGTAGTTAATTTTCAAAGCCTCACCTCTGAGGCCCCTGTCCATGTCCTGCCCATGTGCCCTGGCTCACTCCAGGCCCTGCCTGCTGTGGGGGGATCCAGTCATCACAGTGCACCCTGCAAGTAAGTGGCTGGAGCCTAATGCAGCAGCAAATCATAGACACTCTGCGTGTCAAAAACAAATAAAATCAGGATTGTCTAATTTGCCTTAGCTCAGAGCATGGGTGGTCTGGTGAGGAAAGGGAGGAAGTTTTGTTTCTGCTGTGTTTCTGCCTGTTCCATACAACACTGGCACCACTGAGGAAGTGGCCTCTGACCACCAGATCTTACACTCAACTCCTCTGAGAGTGAAAATTACTTTGTGAGCTTCACCTCAGATATTCATTCAAAATAGATAATTTACTTTTGATTGGGCTTAATTATGGATTTCTTGTGACCAGGCAGAAAGTGCCTTATAATACTATTAAGGCTAGTGATACCTAATTTGAAGAGCAATGGTATCAGCAAACATGCCCTGAAGAGACTTAACAAATTGCTGTAAAGCACTTCAGAATAATTATCAATAAAATTAATAAAAGGGGAGATCCTTTTATCTGATTTCTCAGAAGGGATTAATATATTTCCAGGTCTGTTCATGTTCCTCAGCATCTTAGATAATGTAGCTCGGGTTAGGTAAATCCTGCATGTGACACCAAGTTGAGGGAATGGGCAGGGTGGAGAGCAGAGTAAACAATGAGGCAGCCTCAAACCAGCAAGATAGCACTCAGGAAGACAAGGGCAAAGTACTGCACTGAGGTGCAGAGCCACAAATGCAGAAGATAAAAAAGAGGTTATGGAGGGAACTGGCTAGACAGTGAAACAGCAGAAAAGAGCACGGAGTTTAATTCTGGATGACTAAATGTGGCCCAGCAATCTGATGGTATAGAAAAATGGCAAGAGCCCGCTCTGGGTGGAATTAGCAATGGCAGCATGTGTAAACCATGGAAAACAATAATTTCCCTCTGGTCTGTGCCAGGGCTTGCAGGTGGTGAGGCTGGCCTGATTATGGGCACTGCATATAAGGGAAGTGCAGAGCAAGAGTCCAAGGAACTGAAAAATTACAGCTGTAGAAAACTTGATTTGTGAGGAAGGGTTTGAGGAACTGTTTGGCTGAGTTTAGAGTCGAGAGCAGAATTTTAAGGATCTGAAAAATATTGTTATATGGAGAGGAGGATTCTTACCAAGGGCAGGGTAAATGCTGAATTGCTTAATTACAGTAAGGGAGATTTAGGTAATGAATTAAGAATGTAAGTTTTGTAGATTAAGAAATAAACTATGGACATTTCTCCTTAGGAGATTGCAAAATAACCTTTCTTAAAAGTGTTTAAAAATGTATTAGATGGATATCTTCAAGGATACTAATTCAAAGCAGCAGTTAGCTTAGCGCATCTCTTCACCTTTCTCTTTCAGCTGTGTGTAGCAACAGTTCTGCGATATTTAGAAATTCACTGCATTAATAGTTCTAATAGGAATTACTCTCTTCCATATGTCTAAATGAAGCTATCTGAGATTGGCATTTGAATTGCTAGTCTACCTGAGAGAAAACATTTGGTTTTATTGTTTGGCAACTAAAATATAGCAGGAATTGCATGGGAAATCAATCCTGTAAATTACTAAGTTAGTTGCTAATGTTTTGTGACAGTGAATATTGGAGAAACTCAAAGTACTAGGCAAGATTCATTACTCCTCAGTTTTTGTGCTGGACAACTATTTACATCAGAAATATCCACTGTAAAATCATATCATGCCCAACACAAAATAAAGAAGGAATAATTTCTTAGGTTTGGGAATGGCCGGTATTTACTTTAAAATGCTGTATATAAAGTTTTATTTGAATGAAGATTCCTTTGTGTTTGGAGCACACAATAATAATAATCTTTATTATTATCAAGCAGTTAAGACTGCTAGCCATGCTGCCATCTTCTCAAATTCTTAGCCTGAAACAAGTTTTCTACTCATACCTGTGGTAAATAAAGAAATTGAGAATTCACACTGTAAATATTGTCTGAACATTCTTTGTTGTGTCCAGCCTTTGAAATTATTTAAATAGTGCAATTCACAACCAAACCAATCTCAGAGTGTTTGTATTTCAGCTGAATAATTTTGAAAAGAAGTTGAAGTGACCAACCTGTATTCAAATGGAGTGAACTTTCGCTGTGTGACCTGTTTAGGCTGACTGGAGCTGTAGGTGGTATATAATTTGTCGGTCCAAACTGATAAGTGACTGACTATGGATTTTCAATTTAATTATTTTCTTAATGAAATTGGCAGTTTCAGAATATAGTTGGCGGACGTATGAAATTTTTTTCCAGTGTATTTTCACTTTAAGCATATAACCTTTGGGATATGTATTTTAAGTTGTTCAAATGCTTACTTGGGGTCTACCCTCAGCTAATACTTCTGGAGCTTTAATAGTTTAGTCTAAATTGTTTGAAATTCATCCAAGAGTGGGAAAAAATATCATAGCAGCCAAACTGAAACACTTGTGCTTCTGGTCCTCTGCCTCTCTGCAGATTCCAGCAATCATGGGTCAATTATATTTCATCAGTTATCATATTATCATTTCCATACAAAATTAATTTCCTTTCTTTCCGGGCTATTGCTTAGACTTACCTTCCCCGTTTCTAATGTACTTGGTTCTTTGCAAAGCTTCCAATTTCCACTGTGTGTTTACTTCTGTCAGTATGCCCTTTTTCTGAAATCTCCCACGTTTTGGTAATCTCTCCATCTAATCAGCTCTTTAATATCTAGATAGATAAAGGAGATCTTTAATTTGTTGATTCCCACAGGGAAGCAACCACTGTTAAGACTAATAAGACTGAGGGCAGAAAAAGATGGCACTGCTCTGCAGTTAGACTGTAACATTACAGATGGTTATAATGATTGCATCTGTAATCTTAAAGTACAAATGTGCGTATTTACACATTTCAGTTCCAAAATCATTGCCATGCTTTAAAAAATCTGGAGGAGAATTATTTTATGTCAAAATTAATGAATGTCTTCCTTGTACTGGGAGAACAGAATCTGTAAGAGCTTCCTCACTTTCCTCAGAGTATCTTGTCTTCATTGTTTGGGGTCTTTATTGGGTGTCAGCTCTTGAATTTAAGTCAGGACAGAGAAATGTAAATAATACAATACTTTGCCATTTTCAGAAAAAGTAGCAGAAGTTTGGTTGTCCATTTGTAGTGTAGAAGCTTTTAGACAACAGGTGGTTTATAATAATTTGCAGTATCAGTAAAAAAAAAAAAAAGGTATTTATTACTATAAGATGTTACCCCCCTAATAGTGACACCACTTTTCTGTCCTCTTATTACTGCATACTCTTACGGGTGGGCTTTCCTGCAGTTGTTAATTAAGTATATAAGGAACTTGTTTTATGTTTTCTATTAAATTTAGAGTTTGGTGCACAGGATTCAATTTGCTTAAGATTTAAAACATTGCAGCATGGCGATATTGCATACCTAGGGAGGAGGAGGGCTTTTACATAGCAAAGTGATATTCATGTATCATTTTTATGCATATAGCATTTTTATGAAGGAAAATAAAATTAATAATAATATTAATGTAAGAGGATGTATCATGACCCCTTTGTTTTATCTGTTGCATAAAATGTCAGAAAAAGCCCATCAGTGTCTGTCAATTTGGAATCTCATAAGAATGTCCAGTTATACTGGTTTAACAAACACTGGATGCATGGCATTCAAATGCTAAAGAAGCTGTGCTGGTGGTGCCTCCAGAGATAAAATCTACAGGGCTCTACAGGGAAAATGGTTTGGATATGTGTGGTTCACAGATGGTTGTAAAGGCTCATTTTAAGGCCTGAAAGTGTAGCAGTGTTTTCTAGAGTGGTAATGCAAATTAATGTCCATGAATATTTTCTTTCAAATTTACTAATAATGCATAAACTAAACTAGCTTAGTTCTACAAGTTTATGTTTTTAGTGTGCTTGCTGCACAGGGATTCAAGAAAACTTCAATTGTAATAGCATAAAAATGGTTTTGCTGTTATTTCCTTATGCTCCTACTTACTTTCTGGAAACTTCTTGGTTAGTGTACTTAGGAAAACTAAAATTACAGTCAGTTACAGCTGGTACATAAAATTTTTGCTTCTGTTTCAGACTGAGGAAGAGCTTGCAGGGACCAAACTTCTCTATTTTTCATAGCAATTATCAGTTGGTCTACTTTAAAATAAACAAATAAGTTTCTGCAAACATTATGTGGTGACAAGAAATATTAAATGAGAGAATCTTACAGTTATAGAGATTTTTTTTTTTTACTACATCTACTGCAATTCTTTCAGTTGTAATAACACTAATGGATTCTAATACAGAAGCAGAATGTTTACTTTAGTCTCACTAAGATGAAAGAAATGCCCATTACAGACAGGTTTTTCAAATGCATAATCATTTCCTTTTGTGGATAACCACACTGCAACCCCTAATTCTCACGGGTTAAAGGACTTGGCACGTTCTCATAGAGAAGCCTCTTTCCCTGAGCCAAAATCTCAGGGTAGGCTTGGGAAAAAAGACTGCAATTGCTATACTCTTTCTTCCATACTCTGCTTCCATAGCTATGTCTCTAAACTTTATCCAGAAATTAATATTCACAGTTCCTCATAAGGAATGCATGACTCACCCAATTTATACTATAGTAAGTGTTGTGGTAGTGTCCCAGATATCCCCAGCTTTAGATCATTCAATGAAGATGATGCCTTTGTCACAAAAAGCTGTTGAAGCTTTGTTGCTGAAAACAAATGTACAGTCAGAAATATGTAGGTGTTAGTCAAGTATTAGGTTTGTCACTTTTCCCCACAGATTTAATAATGTTACTGTGAGACTCCTATTATCCTGATTAGTTTTCTAATATAATAAATGTCACTCTTATATTTGGTCTTTAAACACAGCTTTGCTGGTTTGTTGTTGTCGTTACCATTTTGATGCGTCATCCCTGAAGACATTCAAGGCCAGGCTGGATACGGTTCTGGACAACCTGATAGAGTTGAAGATGTCCCTGCTTATTGGGGGAGGGTGGGGGGTGGGGATTGGACTAGATGACCTTTGAAAGGTCCTTTCCAACCCAAACTGTTCTATGACTTAAAAAAAAACCATAAAAAAACTCCTTAAAATACCGGGCATCTGAACTCTGTATGATGTGCTACACTGTTGAGATACCGCTTGAGTTGCAGGAAATTAGAAGGTGATCTTGTACATATGGAAAAGGCAGCCTGCAAAAGGAGTTCAATGACACAGGTAAAATTGCAAATATATTCTTTCGTCATGGTGTAATAGTAATGTGAATAAAACAGCATAGCTTATTTCACTGATTGGGGTATGATGGTGAAACCCTACTTTGTTAGCAAAACAGGGTTTGTGTCAGGACTTCAAAGTAGGTTGTTGAGTAATTTTGGAAGTGAGAAAAATAGTGGAAAATGTTGAAATGTTACATAACAGTTGGCCAAAGGATTTGAAAGTAGAGAATATCGGCCTGGAGTGCCTGGTAGCCATTTTTTTTTTTGTCACCGATGGAGGATGTTTTCCCCAAATGTATTTCACAGAGAATTTATCAAAGAATTTCATCAGTTCATTAAACAGCAATTGTGAATATTGGTTATAAGAAAACTGGCTGAATGTTCTGTCCCAGCTGCGTGGTAGTAGATCCTATGCTGACATAGGAGGTGTTAATTAACTTTAGTCACATTTTATTCCTTTGCATTTATTATTTTTTGTTATTCCACTGGAAGAGCTCTTTACTGAATTTCATTTGGTGTGAATGCTTGCAAGAAGTGAATCCTGTTTACATGGATTGTGCTGTCAGTAACTTTATTCTTTTAAAAATGCTGCCAGTAAGTAGACTATTCAGAGCAAATAAACACAGATGCTCATGCATACAATGGCAGATTAATTTAAAATTTCAGCTAGCATTCACAGAAAATTGTTTTCACTATTTTCATAGACCCATTTGCCTTAGTAAAATAAAAATTACTTTCACTGTTTATGATACTACAACTGGGTGCCATGTATGTTGTGTGTATGCTCTTGGTCACTGTTAAAAAGCAACTAATAAATGTCAGAAAAACTTTTAGTTTCATAACCTTTTATTTTCAAACTTAACCCCTTGGAAACATTGGCAGAGTTATTGTGTTGGGGACTGTCAGCCTTATAACTTTGTTGTCTGAAGACCTGACTTTTCAGTCTTAATCAGAAAACCCCAGAGTGTTTGCAAGCATTTTTATTAAAATGAACCAGATAATAGGTCAATCTCTTAGACTTTCAAAAAGGTATTGATAGATCAGGTGTAAAGCCAATCTCATTTAAACTTTCAATGTTTGCCTTTAATAATTAGAATAACAGAAGCTACAGTGTAGTTGTTCTGCCTTCAGGCATGCTGCTTCAGGTCTAGGCCTCTCTATGCTATTCTTCCCATTTTACCCCATCATCATTTTTATAAATTGCTACCCTATCTGACTGTAAGTGACTCCCGGTGTTCTCTAAAGGCTTAAAAATTTTAGTGGAAAATGCTGATGTAGACCAACCCCGGTCTTATGAGATTGCATTGTTTTATATTCTCTTGTGAGTATGTTAGAAAAGGGCCATCATGAGACAAGTAAGTGAAATTCTCCTATGCATAATATGGCTGGCCATTAGTCAAACCATTAATGAACTGTTAATGAGTAATTTAAAAAGGAATCTTTATATGAATGTGTTTATGAAACAGACTTTTGTAATATCGCTTATATTGCATCTTCTTCATACAAATCAAAAACTTAACAAATTGGAATCCTTATTTTCCAGTTCAGATTGGAATCCTTGTTTCCCAGTTATTCCACTGTTCGGCTCATTTAATTTCTAGTTTTGTCCTACAAGGCAAGAGTGGGAGTCTCAAAGTTATGGATGTTTCTCTCTATGCATTCTATGCAATCAGGATAATAATAAATGCTCAATCATCACTGATTAGTTCAAAATCACATCTCAGTGTTTTCTAGTGCTGAGAAATAAATAATATTCAAAATATGCTTTCCACATCTCATTTACCAAGTTGTATTAATTTATCAAGTGATATTTCCAAATGCAAAAGCTGGATTTAACAGTATTTTAATACACTTGGGCTAGATTTTATTTTTTATTATAAAAGCATGTAAGGTGCAGTTCTGAAATGTCTAAGTTTTGATTCACTTGAATCACACTATTATTATTCACTGTTACTGTTACCATTCTTGGTTTAGTTTGGTTTAAATTGTTGAATTAAAGAAGTCAAAGAAAGCTCACAGAAAAATTGTGTGTGAACTGTATTTAGTCTCATTTCTCTCATTTCATGTGTTGCTTGAAAATACTCTGTTCCAAAAGACTTCCTTTGCCTGGTAGGAGGGGAACACAGAAAAGAGCACACTCTTACTAGCTTTCCTTTGAATCAATGCTGTTTCTTGTAAAATATGTGATAAAGCATCTACAGAGTCATTTTTTGCAGAGCCTCTGCGGTAGTACTGGAGTATACCAAGTAAATCTCCCTTGAAGGTTGCCTGCACCTGGACTGAGGCTCTTTACTGCAGCAGCAGTGAAGTACCAGATGGTGGTATGTTTTCCATCTCTGCTAGAGGGATTTTCTGCGTGCTCTGCCAATGCAACCTGCTTTGCTGATAAGCTAGTCATTGTCATTTGGAGGAAGGAACATGAGCGGAGGAAATGGTGACTTGATGGTGGTTGCTCTCTGGAGCAACCACATCTGTGCCCAGATACTGGAAAGAAAGGGAAGTGAGGATTTCCACCCATTGTGTTTAGGACATGTCTTCACTGATTATGACGGCTCTTAAGTAGAAGTCTTTTCCTGCACTTTCAGTTAAAATCTAGTTTTATTGCCTTACCATTGGGGTGATCAGTTAAGTAATTTATATGTAATTATATGTTTCTGTTATGCTGAAAAGAGCAAAACTCTGCTCTCCACAAGGATTGCATCAGGAAATACAGTTAAAGCTTTGACAAAATGAGGATGTTGTGCCACACTCTGACAAAATAAGTTTGAATGTGACTGAAGAGAGTGAATATTTGTGAATGTTAATTTGTTTGCACTTTACAAAATTGTTTCTTTCTTTTTTTTTTTTTTTTTTTTTTGTTTTTTTAATATTACTTTTA